>DWMZ01003128.1:0-13146 GCA_018249855.1 Eueides tales michaeli | reverse complement strand
ATATATATATATATATATATATATATATATATATATATATATATATATATATATATATATATATATATATATATATATATATATATATATATATATATATATATATATATATATATATATGTAGTTACTAGCAAGGTAGGCACTTTTGGTTCAGTGTCGGTATAAAAAAGCAGTGATGGACTGTTAAAAGGACAAAGCGCGGCGTTTAATTCCACCGCAAATGTCTAAAGGTTAACAATATAGGTAGTTTTTTTTTTATTTTCATTGTACTGTAATATGCTGCTTGTCACTCATCCACTTCCACTGGTTAGTTGGAAGAGATCTCTTATAGGGATAAGTCCTTTGTGAACTAAATGTTTTTAGTGTTGTGATTTTGTACAATAAATAATATTATTAATAACTATGACCTATACTTATAATTGATTTGTATCTAATCGATGTACATGAAGGATTGCTCTCAGCTTCACGCTGTATCCCGCACATGGCAGGGTAGGCAGAGGGAACTTGGGAACCTAGTGTAAAGAAATGTCTTAACACTAGTCGGAATGCCGTTTCCCACTTTCCGCCGAATTTGAGGCATTGCGTGTTGAGTGGCAGAAATTAACGCCGCGTCTTACCTTGTCACCAGAGCGAAGAAATGAAAACATTAAATATTTTAAAAAATGTTATAGGGGACTTTTATTAATATAATAAGGAAGAAAATAGTGATTTTTAAATTTTTTTATGTGTTTATCTGTTTGTATGTGCGTTTACACTAATCTCAGAAAAGCCTACCAAAATTTAAACTAAGTTTTCACTACTACATTTTGGAAACCCTATATAATGTAATTTATAATGATGTATGCTTGTTACAGAGCCAGCTTTGGGACGAATACGAGCTAGAAGACGCTACATTCGCTGAGTGCAGTATCAACAACGCTAACCATAGCTTTCAAGTGAGTGTGAAATACACGTACATAAATATTGGCCTAATATTTGTTCCATATGTACGTCTTTTCTAAAACATTGAAATGTGTGTTTTGGTGTGGTTTTGGTTTAATGTAACGCTTTATTCCATACTAACGACCCGCCCGCGGTTTCACTCGCTTGACTTACAGTTACTTATCTCAATTGCTTCCTTGTTTTAATAAAATGTTCACTTTTAAGACAATATATAAATAAAATTTAGATTAAAAGCTTTAGTTTTTTTTCAGTAAATTAATTAAAAATATTGTAGCAATTTTACCTAACTCTAATAGACGTTTTTTAAATAAAACAAATACTAACTGTTGAAGGAAGGTTGCAAAAATATAATAATAACTGTATTTAGATCTGCTAAAGTATTTCTGAGATTAGCGCGTACAAACACACAGACGAACTGACAAAAATGTTCAAAACAACTCTTTTAGTCTCACTCTTTTTCCCTCTGCCTACTCTGCCATGTGCGGGATACAGCGTGAAACTGAGAACTCAAGCAATTATATGTATATATTTTTCATATATACCTAGAGTTATGCAAATCTAAAGCTGATTTCCTACTTCGATATCAGACGGAAGTTTAATATTAGCTATACGGAATATTCAAATTTCACTCAGTTTGAGTACGTTACGTTACGTATACCGTATATAGTAGTACCAAGTGTGACCTCAATACTTGGCTCAGCCCGCCTTATTAGGTCACGAGTGACGGATCCAGTAAACCTTTGTCTTTGTTTCTGTTAGAAATTAGCTTACGGTAACATTTTTAATTAAGATTAGCGATTAGAGGCGAAAAAATAGCACAGATTTTTTAAATAGAAGATATCAGTTTTTGTTTTAACTACGTGTATGTTGAATCATAAAATATTTTTTTATTCTATGATTTGCTTAAGTTGAGGCGAGTCGTGGTACAAGCGTGCGTAAAGGATTCTGGGCTTGATCCTCATTCAAAGAAGTGAAATATTTAATATTCTTAAATGAAATATTTAATATTTTCATTTCTTTGCTGTGGTAGCAAGGGAAAGTGCATCGTTGTGTTCAGCCACTCAACACGCAATTCCTCAATTCAGTGGAAAGTAAGGAAAAAACGGATTGCCTTAACACGAGGTTCCCAAGTTCCCTCTGCCTACCTTACTATGTGCGGGATATAACGTGAAGCTGAAAAAAAACAAAACTGATTAAGTAAAGTGCTGCGTTGAATCTCATCATCAGACAGTCATCATTAAATAAGAGAAAAAAGGACAAAACAAAATGGATTCAGTCAAGACATCTTCCATAAAATAGAAGTTGTGAAAAGAGAAACGGAGAACCTCAATTCATTTTTCACACATTCCGTGTTTATACCTTTGTAGAGATCTAGTACTCAACTCTTCTCCTTCCAATTTAAAAAATATTATATTTTCAGAGTCAAAATCCAATTGTGCTCTGACCAGGAGAACATCGACGCCATGAATTATTTCTCTCAGCTTCACGCTGTATCCAGTATATGGCAGGATACGAGAACAGAGCAAAGAATTTCGATCGAAGTCACTCCATTTCAATTAGGACAATTTCATTGCGTACTTTCCGTCGAATTTGAGGCATTGCGTGTTGAGTAGCGGTATTTAACGCCGCACTTACTGTTGTTACCTGAGCGAGAAAATTAATGATTTAAATTCCTCGACTGGGGATTGAATCCACAATCCGTGGCAGTTACAGTCGCACGCTTGTACCCTTGCGCCACTACAGGCACCGTGGTAAAAGTACATACGCAAATAAACTAGAAATGACATTTTATCCTCTAACTACTAATATGTGTATAGGATAATTTAAATTGTAAACACTGGACCGTTGATACAGCAAACATTAATTAGTATTATAATTAAAGTAAACTCTTATGGCGCAGTCGATTTAGAAAATATATAAAAAACATCTATATATTATTAAGGTAGTAGCTATATACTAACTATTATACATTTATTTATAACTTTATTTGTACATCATATATATGTACAACGACAGTGGGGAACGAAGTCTCTTCACTCTAGGTTCCCAGGTTCCCTCTGCCTACCCTGCCATATGCAGGAGACAGCATGAAGCTGAATATAAGTACATATATAACAAACTTGCAGAGATTTATGAGTTACAAAAAACAATATACAACGCGATTCTAAGGCTAAATAGATATCTCTCCTTCAGATAACCTTTAGAGAGAAAATATACTGGTATTAAAATTAATAGGTAGGTAGTGGAATTGAAGAACGATTCAGTGCTATTAATATTGTATCGATATCAATCCACAGACAAAAGGACGAAACACCGGAAATCATTATCCACCGGAAATACCCCGCTCAACCCTGAAAAGTATATAAAGTGATGGTTTTATTTCTTTATAATGAGAGAAATCTTTTTATAATTTTCCGAAAGATCTTTCTAGAACGTTCTTCAAAAGAGGTACAAGTAGTATCACTTTGAAATCAGTTAGTTATACAGAGGCAGACATGGACAGTGAAGGAAAGCGTTTATGTACACGAAGGGTCCTTTTGCCCCTACACTCACAGGTCACATCACACACGTTCACAGGTACAAGGCACTTTTTTCAATTCTCCACGCTGCAACTCTCTGGGCACTCCTGGATAACTAAGAAAATTTCTTACTTATATATTCGTATACGTACACTAATTTTGATAGATAATGTCAAAATCTTGACATATCTTACCTATTTCTTGTTTATTATAGTCCAAGATGCAGCGCTGAGTTAACCATTCTAATGAGTACAAAGAATAAACGTCAAGTAACGTTACAGTCGCACCCTTGTGCCCCTTATAGACATCACGGGTAATATTTCAAAGTAACACCACATGTATTACTTTTATCTTTCCACAGGATAGATAGAGAATCCTAGTGTTTAGACCCTCCTTTTCTTCCTCCTTCATTTCCTTTCTTCATTTCCGCTGATTTTAAGGCTATGCGTGCGGATCTTAACGCCGCGTTGTGACTTGTTACCAAAGCGAAAAAAACGAAATATACAATATATCACCTCGAGTGAGAATCAAATCCAGAAACTATTATGGTTACAGTCGCACGCTTGTGCCACCTTGACAGGCCTCAATATACATATACCTGAGGCTAAAATTACCTTACAATCTTTTTTAGAAATTTCCATTTGACCACGAAGGAGATGGTAGTTCTCATATACCTATATATTCAAGTCACTTAAGTTGCTAAGCGATTTAACGCATATATATCAGCCATTATTTCCGTAATGCCGGATATGACTAACGCGATGTGTGATAAATGACTTGGCGACCTAATACCCCGCTTTAACCCTCGCACGGTTAGTGCTTGGAAATGTTCTTTTCATTTACATATTATATTTATGCAGCATCGTGACTCAGTGGAAATTTATTGTACTATATATGTTTCCGGAAATTATAGTTTTACAAAATTATATCTTTCTATATTAGTACGTTGGAGTAATGTGGGTGGTGATTCAAGACCATATTGGTGAAATGGCCTGCTTTTGAGGTATTTTTTTTAATACTGACCGTATTGAAGGCGACCCCATTTAACGCCGTCTTGGTGAACAGTGGTAAGCACATGCTCCAAAAAATTAAATCAATGCTATACAATCATTAATGAAACAAAGTAATGATCATAAATTAGGTGAGGGAAAATTTCAAATCAAAATATTTGTGCAAATTGTTATTAAATTAAAAGAATACAATTGAAGCGAATCTAACTTAAGTACCATCTTACCTCTTTATCGACTGTTAACGCCTTATCACATTAATTTAGAATAAACTAGGATAATTGTTGAAAAAATAAGTTGTAACATGTTAAAATTCCGGTCGGCATTATATATAACGCTTCCGCTTCTAAGTGACTGACTGCGCACAGTTAAAATGAAGCGTCCTTTAAATAGATTCTCTGGGGAGAAAATGAGAGCACTAGAATAAAAAAATTGAGAAAATATAAAAAAATATATCTTACTAACATTATAAATGCGAAAGTTTATACGGATGTGTGTATGTTTGTTACTCTTTCACGCAAAAACTACTGAACGGATTTTCATGAAACTTTGCAGTTATATTATATATAGCTTCAATATCAGAATAACATAATAGGCTAAAATTTACAGGGATTTTTAACCGACATAAAAAAGGAGGTTCCTTTATGTATGTTCCCCGATTACTCGAAGATGAGTGGACCAATTTTCAAAATTTTTTTTGTTCGAAATGGTATATTTCACAATTGGTCCCATGGTAAGGAGTCAGAATCTGATGATGGAATCCTGGAGAAATCGAGGGCAACCCTCAAATTTGAAAGGCACAGATGCGGTTTTTTCGTATAATAACGCAATTGGGAGATCTGTATCTGACTATCATCTCATTTTATTAACCGACTGCAAAAAAGGAGGAGGTTCTTAATACGTACTTTCCTCTGATTACTCGAAGATGATAACACCGATTTTAAAAAAAACTTATCGTTGAAGTTACACAAAGATAATTATAGGTTGATTACTGTAGGATTATTTATCTTAAATAGTTCTAAATAAAAGTCCGCGACAGCATAAATCTATGTTTTATGTGTAAGTCACTATGACCAAGATAGTGAACGCGGACGAAGTCGCAGTTAACAGCTAGTATTTTATATACTAAAGTAGGTAATCAAGATGATAGCGTATTTAAATATATATATATATATATATATATATATATATATATATATATATATATATATATATATATATATATATATATTCCATCTTATACCAATTTATTGTAAAAGATGTTATACAGCATGATATTGTAAAAAATATAAGTAAACACAAAAAGTGGTAGAAATAACATAAAAGTATTTCTACCACTTTTTGTAACGTGTCTTATTGATATTCCTCCTTCCATGGCTGTTGGAAAAGATTAATGATAACAACTTTTATCAGCTGTCTGATTAATTTTGACGTATTGCTTTTTGGAGAGGCGAACCTAAACGCCACAGACAGAGCTTTACCAGATGGAGAAAAGAAATTGAATAACAAAATATATTAAAATTGAGATTTGTCGTGGTGCAGCGGCACAAGCGTCCGATACATTATGGGTTTGTTCCCCACTCGAGGATATGAAATTCTTCATATTTTCAATTTAAATGTTAGTACGAAAACAAAGCGCGGCGTTAAATACCGCCAAACAACACGCAACGAAACGGATTGTCTTAATACTATGTTCTTAAGTTCCCTCTGCTTACCCTGTCATGTGCGGGATACAGCGTGAAGCTGACTGATAAAGTGAGTAAAAACTAATATCCACCACCTGGGAATCGAACCCAAATTATCTAATGTACGTTCAGAAACTTCACATCTGGGCCATGTCGTATATCATTATTTCATATAATAACACAATTAAATCAAATTAACCCGACGTCAATTTATCGGCTCACACGCTTTATACCCTTTACACATAATGGAAACCACTTAGAGCTTTTATTTGAGCGATATACCCTGGTATATTGACCGAAAAGGTTTTTTTTGATTCACGCTGTATCCCGCACGTGACAGTGTAGACAAAGGGAACTTGGGAACCTTGTGCTAAAACACTCTGTTCCGCCAAATTGGAGATATTGCGCGTAACTCAACGCTGTCCTTCGCACTGTTACCAAAGTGAAAAAATGAATATAATATATATTTTATTTCCTTGAGTGGGGATCGAACCCACAACCTTATCCAGTCGAATATAGACCTCAATATATTAAAAAAATATAACCTAAAATTTTACAATTTCCAAAATCCAATAGCGTTTTAAAATATGCATAACATTATTTTACAATATTTTTTTGACAAAATTAAAATAGAGCCACATTTAACAACAAACCAACCTCTTAAATGTTAAAAGTTTCATTATTATTGTAATATCCACATTATTTTAATAATATTATTTAGAGACGTTACCTCAATAACGAACGTCGATCGTAAGAAATAATTTGAAATAAACAGTTGTATTTGGTATTCAAAGCCATCGTGGCGTAGTCGGAAAACGACTGATTGTAAATAAATAAAAAAACAACCTCCGACCGATGTTTACTACTCTATGTATGTTGGCAAAGTTCTTGTATCTTTTATAATTTTAATATGATTCTCATAAAACAAAGTAAAAAATTACCGCAACGAAGAAGGCTTGATTTCAGTAATTTCAATCAGGAGCTACAATGCTGCGACTCAAAATGTGATTATATTTTAATTACTAGCAACAATTGCACGGCTTCGCCTGCTTATATTTATTATTATTTTATATAATTGATATATGTAATAGAAATTAATGGAGGTTATTACTGTAAAGTCCATCGGCACAAATTTTCGCAATCAAAACATTAGAAAGATTTTCATTTTTCCGTTTTAGTGAACAAATCGCGGCGTTGAGTTCGGCCGCTTGATAAAACGAAATTTCTTTCAGAGTGAAATGAGTGTAGTTTCTCTTTGCCTACCCTGCTATGGCCGAAGAAGCATATTATTTAAAATAAATTTCAACTGTAAAAAAGAGAATTTTCTGTTTAAGTATAAGCTTGATGATTAATACCGCAATTTTGGTATGTAAAACTATGTAACTATCAATTCTATGAAACGTATTCGTTTTTAATTAATACACAATATAATCCAACTATACGGTTATATCGTATAAAAATGTAGGATTTAGGGATAGTTTACATCACGTTCTTCATAAGAGACTTTACGAGCTATGTAGGCCAAGTAAATGTTTGTCGATGTGGCGTTTGCTAAGGCGTTACAACTAGTTCAGTCACTTAGTTTAGTGGTCAAATGTATGGATTTAATTTTCTAGTATGTGTTTATAAGTATTGGCCTGTCATGGCACAGGGGCAGCATGTGACTGTAAACGCGACAGGTTGTGTGTTCGATCCCCGAGTCATTATATTGGTATTTTCAATTTAAATATTTCATATTCTCATTTTCTTCGCTCTGGTTAAGAGACAAAGTGCAGCGTTGAGTTCCGCCACTCAACACGTAATGTCTCGCAATTCAGGGGAAAGTGGGAAAGGAACGGAGTGTCTTAACACTAGGTTCCCGAGTGAACTTGCCTACCCTGCCATGTGCGGTGTAAAGCGTGAAGCTGAAAAAAAGCTATTATATATAACAGTATATAATATGACATAACGACACTGTTACGCCAAGATATGAATCATTTCCAGTAGAAGTTGCTTCAAGTGTCCTTCAAACATATACAAATACAAGAATGATATTTATTAATTATTTGGTTGAATGGTTCGATACTGCGGCATTGTAGCTTGCTTTAAGAGACATATCCGGAAGATTTCTTATCCTATTATTGAGGCAGGTTGTGGGTTCTATATCTAGAGAAAATATAATATTTAATTTCTGGTTTTGGTAACAAGAAAAAGCATGATGTTGAGTTCCGTTACTTAACAGACAATGTCGCAAAATATGAAACGGAAATGTCTTAATGGGGATGGAATGTCTTAACATTAGGTTCCCAAGTTCCCTCTGCCTACCCAGCTATATGTGGATATGGCTTGGTTTCTTTATCTTCTGTCCCGATTGACCATATATTATATATAAGGGAGGAACATCAATCACTCTAGATGGCCATATAAATTATAGTTTATCGCTGGTTTCGGCACAAGGAAAGAATACATCTTAGAATTTAGCTAAATTTGACCTTTTGACGTGTTATACGCTTTTTTTACCTTCACGGTGTCCTTTTTTTATTTTCTACGCAGTGGTAACGGGGCAACTTGAGGAAGTTCTCAGGTTCCCTCTGCCGATGAGAATGTAAAAAAAAAACTTTATAATTACAAACGCGAGATTAAAGCATAAACAAAACGTTTTTTTTTTAACAATACCAAGCTTTAAAATTTGCCAGCAATTTACACCGGAAAAATTAAAATGCTTATTAATTTCAAAGCCCTGTAGGCTTTTGTTGCTTTAATAGCGTCCTCCTTCATTATATTATGAAAATTTAATGTAATTTTATATGTTAGACCTATCGTGGCGCAAGGACACAAACGTGCGACTATAAACGCGACAGGATATATGTTCAATTCCACTGCCTATATAAAAAATTTATTATTCTCATTTTATGAGACAGGCCTGACTTTGAGTTTTGCCACTCAATACATAAAGTCCTGACAAGTCGTCGGAAATTGAGGGATGGAAGTGTGTAATTGGAAACGAGTTTTCCCAAGTTCGAGCTCGATATGCAAGGTACAGAGTGAACGTTCTTACTTTTTATTCTTTTTCTTCTAAAAAAAACTAAAAATGGGTCTAACAATATTTTTTTACGATTTTTTGGGAATTACCTAATGTAGTTTTTTTTTTTTAATTTGTAGATTTTTGACATGTCAATAATATTGACATATCACTTAAAGTTTCACTTTTTTTTTTAATAAAAGCACTTACATGAAAATCTTATTTTTAGCGTAAAATTATTAAATTAAAAATATATTTTTAAACAGTAGCTTTCTTTGGTGTCCTGTTTTATGCAAAACAAGCTTTTCATTTTACCCATACACGCTGAGTTGTGTAATAATTTGTAATCCGCGATTTTGTTGCGTTGGCCATTTTAGATTAGCAATAATTTTAAAAGCTTATAAAAATTTAAACGCAAATCGAAGCGAAGCGCGGGTTCAAATCCCGCTGCCTTATTTAAATTAATATTTTTCTTTTCTAAGTGTGAAATAACACTTTCAAATTAGTAAAAATATTTAATAAATAGCATACTCTCTTACCAAACTACAATTCTAACGAATTATCTTTGGTTAACGGAAATTTGTAAAAATCGTCCCTACAGAGATGCTAACTACACAAATAAGTTGTAATAAGTTGTTGTTGTAAGCGTATAAGAATATCGACGTAGCTTGATGAGAACGTATGGCTTAGTTAGATACCAAAAGACGTGGGTTCAAATCCCGCTACATTTTTATACGTCTTTAAAATTAGTATTTTTCTTTCCTGAGTGTGGAATAACACTTTAATAGTAGTAACCAAAAGAACTAAAATCGTATTCCAAATTTTGATTCGAAATTCAAAACTGCATCGAGACATTTCGCAGTGTCTAATTTAGCTCAATCAGACACTGCGAAATGTCTCAAATTGTGCTCGCAAGCTTTTACGTACATACCAACATGGCAATTTAAATAAGAGCTGGAAAAAATAGGTCGCACAAATCGATTATCTGGTGCCATCTGTACTGATAAATGGGATATTTATTCAATTCCGTTGAAATTGCATTCAGAAGTCCGAACGTAACGAGCGATGGGATTATCCTTTTGTAAGTTAGACAATATTTTATTTTCAATACATATTTTCTGTTAATATGGCAGTGGACAGTATTTCAGCAGGTTAATTAGTCGTGTGTATAAAAACTGTAGATATTTGAGACGGTAATTGTGATGAAATACTAACTAATTTAGAAAACAATTAAAAATTTTTAGGTACCGAGACTTGAACGTTTTTCCAACTAGTATTTTTTTTTCCTAAGTGTGGATTAACACTTTAAAAACACTCTAGGTCATAGAAAAGTCTAGACGTTGAGCTGTCTTTAAAAAAATATATTGAAAGTATACTTAATTCGTAGTGACTTTTGACAACCCATTTAATTTACGAGTAAACATAAAGCCAAATACCGCATGTGCTGATAAAAGACAGTGACAATTTCAATAGTTATCCTTTTCAATTATTTATTGACATCTTGATTTTTTTTTGTTATTTTTTTTAGCCTATCCGGCACAAAGTAGGATAGACACTGAAGTCCATTCCCATGTCGAACAGTGACAAATGTGAGGCATTGCGTTGAGTGGTGGAACTCAACACCGCACTTGTCCTTGTTATGACAGCGAAGAAAATGAAAATATTAAATATTTCACTTCCTCGAGTGGGAATCGAAACCTGTTAAATAATTCATTTTAAAAATAACCTTATCACACTCATTTTATTTTACTGGGCCGAACTATCCTCTAGTGTCAAAAGATATATTTCACAGAAACAATTGAGAAATATGCAACTACCGATTGAAACATTAGTAATGAATGGCGAAACTCAACGCCGCAATTTCTCTCATAGCGGAGATAATCGGTAAAAAGAAATAAAAGTATATTTTTGAAATACACAAAGTACCTCAAGCGGAGAGAAATACCTTGAAATCTGAATACAAAGGGAATATCTTTCCCTAATAAGAAGATATAAATCATCAAGTGAAATATTAAGTGAAACATTGGACTTTTCATTAAACTAATGCGTTTGCTGATTCTCTATAGAATTTATTACGCGAGCGAGCGTAAATCATACACTAAAGGGGACGAATTGACTGAGAGAAGGGAAATTAGGTAAAGCATATTATAAATAGGAAATCATACAGCTTTCTAGAACTAGTTGCGTGAGAAAATGTATTAAGATTAACTGATTTTTAATAATATTTGAAGTTGAGTCTTGATACTCAAAATGCAATAGCTCCGTTGAGTCTTGATACTCAAAATGCAATAGCTCCGTTGAGTCTTGATACTCAAAATGCAATAGCTCCGTTCAGTCTTGATACTCAAAATGCAATAGCTGCTGCTCTGTAGGGTAGATAGGTTATATAAGGAATACAGTGTGAAACTACAAAAAATCTTATATGTCTTTTACCATATATAAACACATCGCGCACCATACTCTTCTGTGATATCGATACATATTTTTATATAGTACTCTTTTTTTACTTTACGGTGCACATAGAACCTCTGTCTATCCTACTTTCCTTTGAAAATATTGAATATTTCATTCCCCCCAGTGCGCATCAAACCCACAATCGTCGTGTTTACAATTTTATTACTGTAATTATTTCTATTTTCATTTTGGTTGCATAAATTCCTATAAGAAAAATGTTTTCTTGGTACCCTATACTTCCCAAGGACTCCTCTTGCCAAATTTCAGCCTTTCGCACCACATAAATAAAATAACGTAAATACTTTGTCAATTCGTTCTTAAGTTTACCCAAACTTTATGACATAGATAAAACATAGAATAAAAGGACATTATTTTAACATTAAATTGTATACCATAAACAATCCAATATTGCCATTACGTCGTCGCAACATGACAGCACTTCCCGTCTCGTTCAAGTTTTTCTAAACGACGCCTGAAATAATGTGATAGTAGAGAGCAATGGTAAAAAATATATTCGACGAAAAACAGCTGAATTGTTGAAGCGTTTCAAGTTGATGCTCAGATATTTCAGAAAAAACTTCTGGCTTTCTTTAAGTATTTTTTTATTATACTTTTTTTTCAGCTCCATGCTGAAAAAAAATATATATAACCGTATGTAATAGGATCGGCACTCACTCAGCTTCATGCTGATGCCACATATGGCAGAGTAGACAGAGGGAACTTGGGAACCTACTGTTAAGACACTCTGTTCCGTTACCCACTTTTCACCGAATTTCATGCATTGCGTGTTGAGTGGCGGAGCTCAACGCCACACTTTGCCTTGCTACCAGAGCAAAGAAACAAAAAACAATTCTTTTTTTAGTTTCACGCTGTATCCCGCACAGGGCAGGGTAGGCATAGGGAACCCGGTAACCTACTGTTATGACAATCCGTTCCACTTCCGTTCCCCACTTTCCGCCGAATTTGAGACATAGCATATTGAGTGGCGGAATTCAACGCCGCGCTTTGCCTTTTTACCAGAGCGAAGAATTAAATATTTAATTTTAAAATATAAAATATTTCATTTTCTCGAGTAGGGATCGAACCCATAACCTGTCGTGTTAGAAGTCACATTCATGTTATCGTCCTACGCAACGACAGGCAGAGGGAAATTAGAGTTAAAACACTCTGTTCTCCACCTACTGTCCAGTTTTTGAGACATTACGTGTTAGGTGGTGGCGTTATGCGAAAGCGGAATGTTCAGCCAAAAAAAACTAAATTGTTTTATTAACTTCATGTTATATCCCGCACATAGGATGGGGGAAAGAGGGAACCTGGGAATTTAGTGATAAGACACTTTTATTCCCCACTTTCCGATAAAACTTTTAAAGCATTGTATATTAGGTGACGGAACTCAATTCCGAATTATGACTTGCTACTGGACCGAGAAAATAAATATATTAATATTTAATTCCTTGGAGTAAGAATCAAACCCATTAATGCCGCGTTTACAGACGAACGCAACTGGAACACTTGTGACCCTACGCCACAATACGCCA
>DWMZ01003127.1:0-13147 GCA_018249855.1 Eueides tales michaeli | reverse complement strand
TTGTTTGTGCGTTTTTACGGGATAATCTCAGGAACGGATTTAAACGCATGTTTTTATTATTATATTATGTCAATCTTCACTTAACATGTAGTATTTGTTTTTACTTAAATCGGCTAAAAATAAAAAAATACGCCAATTTAAAATATTGAGGTCACAAAATTTGCTATTTTTTTTTAGTGTTTAGCTGAAATTGTAATTTTTAACATTATTAGAACAAGAAAGTAGTTGAAATTAGTAAATAAAATAGACCAATAAAAGCGGGCGAAGCCACGGACGGATCGCTAGTATATAATAAAAGTGAATATAATTTTGGTGTACTGGCATCCTAGTTTACAACAGTTAAGAACTTAAGATATTGGTTAGTATACGAATTATTCTTAAACTTAGTGCCTTCATATTTTCTTAAACCCAATAAAAATAGTAGAGAGAATACAAGTGACCAAACACTATTTACGGCCCCAATTACTTATAATTCAAGAAAATTTATACGCCTAATTTTATCAAACGGGATTTGTATCCACAACTTTAGATTAAATTTAGCACTTGCACTTTCATCATAGTATTGACCTATTTACATGAAACATCTGTCAGGTTTACTAATTTAAAAAACTTATACAAATTTTGAACTTAACGGGATTTTTACAATTTTCTATGCGTTTTTAAAATTAGTATTTTTCTTTCCTAAGTGTAGAATAAGACTTTAAAAATATGTGATATGTTTGTTTGTGTCCTTGATGATGAAGCCTGTCGTGGCGCAGCGGCACAAGTGTGTGACTGCAAACGATGGGTTGTGGATCCGATCCTCACTCGAAGAAAGAAAATATTTATTATTTTCAAATTATATAAATAACCAATGTTTTCATTTCTTCCCTCTGGTAACAAGGCAAAGCGCGGCGGTGAGCTTCACCACTCAACACGCAATGCTTCAAATTCGGCGGAAACTGGGCAACGGAATGTCTTAAAACTGGGTTCCCATGTTACTTTTGCCCTGTGCGGGATACAGCGTGAAACTGAAAAAAAAATGTATATTTTTTCTGTAATTAACTTAATATATCTTTATATATATAATTCTTGTGTTCGTGTGTTTGTCACTGAACTCCTCCTAAACGACTGGACCGATTTTAATGAAATTTTTTGTGTGCATTCAAGGGGATTCGAGAATGGTTTAGTTTTACAATTTGGTCTCCTGGAAAATGTTTTTTTTAATAATAAATAGTTGTTGATTTTGGAATGTTTCACATTGGATTAGACAGACTGCGTTACCATGGCAGTGTCAAATATTGAATATTACATAAGTATGTAGTTATTGATTTTGGAATGTTTCACATTGGATCCGACAGATTGCGCTACCATCGCAGCGTCAAATATTAAATAATACTCTATTTAAATTTTAGTCTGTCAGGACAACGTCTGTACAGGACAACGTCTGTCGGGTCCGCTAGTATTTATATATAACTATCATATTGAGCTCTGAAACACTGTAGTAAAGGAGGACGCCAAGGATAACCGCCCGTGATTATTAGAGCATAGAGAACTAGATCAAGTACGATGTCGATAGAATGGGAGTGTGGAACGGAAACATAAATATGGGGATAAAAATCTTATGTGTAAACAGTGTTTGATTGTTTCTTTTTTTTTCAGCTTCACGCTGTATCCCGCATTTGCCAGGGTAGGCAGAGGGAACCTGGGAACTAAATAGCGCGCCATGACAGGCCTCGATTGTTTCTTATTATTTTAAATTTTTTCTTTAGTATTTGGTTGTTTTTTATTTAAAAATAACATGTAATAAGCCAGTTGATAGCAAGCCGTGGCGCAGAGACGCAAGTCTTAAATTCGATCCCCACTCGAGTATATGAAACATTTAATACTGAAAAATTCTGGAAACCCTAAAACAAGACGTAGCCTCCAGAATTCAGAGTAAGATGGGGAACAGACAAGGTTCCCGAGTTCCATTTGCCAACGTTTCATGTGTGAAATACAGCGTAAAGCCAAAACAAAATTACATCAGTATAATATATTAATAAACTCTATACAATGTCACAACAATTACTTTTATTGATTACTGACCAAGTTGAATTATATATTACCCATCAAGTTGAAATATTTAAAGCCTACATGTAGAAGTAAGGAAATCTACTGTATTCTACTTAGCTTCACACCGTATCCCACAAATTACAGGTTAGGCAGAGGGAACTTGGGAACCTAGAGTCAAGACCAATGACTTACCTTACTTACCAGAGCGAAAAAATGAAATTAAATACTTAAATTGAAAATAATAATTTTCTCGACTGGGCATCGAACCCACGACCAGTGTTTAAAGTCACATGCTTGTGCCCCTGCGCCACAGGACAAGAAATCATATTTTTACTGTTTTTTTTATAATTTATTTATTAAATATTTATCTATATATAATAAAGAGTATTTTTTTTTATTATTATTGATTAATATACTAAGTGCCTTTCGGTGTTGCCCAGATTGTGGGTTGGATTCCCATTCGGGGAATTGAATATATAAAATGTTGTTTTCTTTGCTCCGGTACCAAGGCAAAGCGCGGCGTTGAGTTTCAACTGTGGACAATCAGTTTTCCGACTTTTATACCACATATCAAGTTTATGTATTAAATAATTTCGCCTTAAGAATTAGACATTTCTTCACTTAAAACCATGTCTCAAAAAAGAAGAGAATTTAATACCATTTCCCTAGGATCACTTTATAAGTCTCATAAAAACAAAAAAAATCACACAATATCCTACATAAACCAGAGCAGACAGAAGGAACCTGGGAACCTTAAGTGAATCGGTTCCTAAACCTTACAGAAAGTACGTGCAATTTATATAAAAAAACACAAAGAAACAGCCATTTCATTGTCTATTTTCCGCCCAATTTGCAAAACAATCCGTATTAAATGGTGAAACTTAACACCGCACTTTGTCATGTCGCCAGAGCGAAGAAAAGAAAAAAAATATTTAACTGGGAATCGACTCCACAACCATTGCCTTGTATCTACACCACATCAATCTCTATATAAAAAAACTATGGTTAGTCATTTTCATACCCAGGCAATAGTATAAGAGATGGTCGTTCCGAACAAACGTACCATACATAGTTTGCTCGTAAACTTTATCAGTCACGCTTCGGCGCAATCTCATGTGCCTGAGTCATACCTATGAATATTGAACAGATATTTACAATATATACCTACCTATATACCTACCTACCTACTCAATAAATGGAGGTATTAGAAAATTTTGATAATCAATATTTTTTTGACCAGCGGCACAAGTTCGTGACTGTAACCGACAGGTTGTGGGTTCGATCCCCACTCGAGAAAATGAAATATTTAATATTTTCAATATAAATATTTAATGTTTTTATTTTTTCGCTTTCGGTAACGAGGCAAAGTGGGGCGTTGAATTCCGCCAACACGCTATGTTTTTAATTAGGTGGTAATTTTGGAATTAAAGTGGAATGGGGTGTCTTAACACTAGGTTCCCAAGTTCCCTCTGCTGAGAAAACAAAATCTTGCTGTGTTACTGCTGTAGCAGGATGGGGAACCTCGTGTTAAGTATATATTTGTTCGTTCTCAACGCAGCTCACCGCCCTTTGTATATCAGAACGAGGAAGTCAATGCTAATCTATTTCAATTCAATTGTTAAATTACAATAATGTTATATTTAAATAAATATTCATTTACCAGCTTCACGCTGTATCCCGCACACGGCAGGGTAGGCAAAGGGAACTTGGGAACCTAGTGTTAAGACACTCCGTTCCACTTGTGTTCCCGTATTGTAAATATAAATAATGGAGTGTCTAGGTACAGTTTATATTTAAAACTATACTTCAGTTATTAAACAGACTTAACACGAAAATGTGACTTATCTGTGGAATCTCGTACCTTGCGGCGCCAAAATGGCTCCCTTTTTGCCCCTTCTTCCGGAGCGTGAAGATAAAAATACAAGTACATATATATTTTATTTTCTATATAAAGTAATTATTTTGAAATTACGTTGTGTAAAACGTAAATGTCACTATCAGAAAGTTGTAAATTTGTACCACAAATATGAACCCACGCTATCTTCCATACTGTATGTAGTATTGTTCATGTTATACTAGTCAATTTATAAAGAAAACCTAAAAAATTCTCATTTTTTTTCCCTTTCCACAAGCGTGAAGCCACCGTCGAAAGTTAGTTAAATATATTTCCCAGCTTCACACTGTATCGCGCACATGGCAGGGAGGAAACTTGGGAACCTAGTGTTAAGACACTCCGTTCCTATTAGAATACTTCCGTTCCCCACTTTCTGCCGAATTTGAGTGAAGAAACTCAACGCCTTTACCTTGCTTGTTATCAAAGCTATATATATATTATAGAAAATATAAATATTAAATATTTCCTCGGGCGGGGATCGAACCCGCAACCTATCGCATTTTCAGTCACGACAGGCCTCATATATATCTCCCACTACATGAAACCATACCATTTTATCAGTATTTTCGTTTACTACCGCTAAACTAACAAAGTTATATATCATAAGAACAATGTAACCAAGTAAGTGTCCTTTTGTTAGACAATGTATGAGATCTTGAGATTGTCAGACAAAAGGGTATTTTTAGTATCGTGGGATTTATGTGCTGCCGTGTAACAATACAATGGTGAACACGCCTTGGATAGAAGTGGTGAACTATGATAACTGTATAGAAGTTTTCGCCGTGTGATTCCGGCTTAGAATAGGATCACCGTGGTGTCGTAAGAGGCGACTAAAGTACGAGTGGGAGAGTCACGTTGTCAGCAATGACAACACGCATGGGTAGACTCGACCGGGTTGTTACCACCCCCGGCATTTAAAACCGGCTTTAAGTAGTGACTTTGGTCGCTGCGTTTCGCATTGGGTAATGCCGGGCCCCGGTGCCCATACACCTTACAGACCGGCAACGCTCCTGTAGCTCCTCTGGTGCTACACGGGGCCGTGGGCGGCGGTGATCACTTACCATCAGGTGACCCGTACGCTCGTTTGCCGTGTCTTTTACATAAAAAAAAAAGTAATAAAGATGTTGCTTATAAATACAGTACATAGTTGGCGGTAGTGGGGATCGTAACATTAGGTTCCCAAGTTCACTCTGCCTCCCATTTTCCCATGTGCGAGACAGATATTAAGGCTACCAATAATAAAGTAATTAAATGGTGTGTTATTCTTTTTGAATATTTGTTCAACTATAGTTTTGACGCCACGCTTTGTCTTGTTACCAGAGCGAACAAACTGAATATACTAAATATTTCAATTACTCGAGCTGGGATCGAAACCACAATCTGTTGCATTTACAGTCGCGCACATGTGCTGCTGCGCCCCGACAGACCTCTATAAAAATAAAGAAAGAAAAAACAAAATGGAGCCAATTTTTTAAATTGTGGATTTTTGAATAAATTTCTGAAGCTTTAAAACTATCAAATGGAATTCTTATGGCTTTGGCCACTGTCTGTGTGTTTGTTCGCGCTAAACTCAGAAAAGATTAACTTTATGTCAATTTAAAATATTTAGTTTTTAGCACGATTAATTTTCTAAACTTTTTTATAATTTAGCTGAAATTTTAGTTTACAACGTATATGTATATTGGTTTAAAATAGAAAATATAACCTCTAGGATTCCTTGAGAAATATCGTGAAATAGAAAAATATTTTTCAATCAAAACCTATACTTTCTGAGATTAGTGCGTTCAACCAAACATACATTTCATTCTTCAATAATATTATAAATTAACTTCTCCTTTATATTTGACATTCTCTTTACATAAACATCATAATTGGATCTAATCACTTTGAACAATATAAAAAGAATATGATTTATAAAATAAACAACATATAATAACAAAACTAAAATTTCATACAAAATATAAAAAAGTCACGGGAGTCGAACCCGCGTTTAATTAATTAATACTTAATTAATTCATACTGCATGTGTCCCACATGCGGGGTACGCAGAGGATATCTAGTGTTAAGTATCGTTGCCTTGCCAATTATGGTGCAGGGCCACAAGAAGAGAATGTCTCAAGCCTAGGTTCCCAGGTTCCCTTCAGCTATGCTACCTTATGGGGATATATAGCGGGAACCTGAAACAAAAAGAAAACATTACGTATCGAGTGGCGAAACAACATGCATTAATTTAACTTGCAATACTGTCCTTAGATTTCGTTTGCAAATGATGACTACATCACTGCTTAAGTATTGAATGAACAGCTTTATTTGATTATTGATCCGTGACCCATAATAGTATGGAGAGGCTTATCGCGCCGTAATGTTACCTAAGTGCCGCCTTAACAACGCCCATACGTGATATTCATATAAGAATATGTTTAATTTTATATTGCAAATTTGGTGAAAGGTGGGGAACGGGAGTGATACGGAGTGTCTTAACACTAGGCTCCTAAGTTCCCTCTGTCTACCCTGCCATGTGTGTGATACAGCGTGAAGCTAAAAGTAAAAAACATATATATTATATATACTTACTCTATATTTTACTAATATAATATAAAAAACTAAATTAAAGATTTAAATTAACACTTGGGCCCTAAAAATCACTGTCTCGTTATGGAAAAATGTTTGTAGCTCTGAAATTGCTAATATAATTATAATAAACATTTTAATAAAACAGCTAAGAATCTCACCGATGAACAAGGCATTCGCTTAAAATTTTTATTTATTCATGAGCTATACTGACCACAGACAGACAGGTCTAGCGGAAATTTCCGCTACCCAAAGACAATTGAACGGATGGCTTACTGGTCAGATCGCTTGGACGGATTCCGAGAGGCGCGGGTTCAAATCCTGCTTCGTTCAAATTTATATACGTTTTTAAATTTAGTATTTTTCCTTCCTAAGTGTGGAATAACACTTTAAAAATAGTAAAAATAAGTGATTAAATATTGTAATTCAAACGGGCGAAGCCGCGGATCGCTATTAATCTATTTAATATTAATATCAATATCACACAATCAAATAGTAAACAAACAAAACAATACAGCGTAGTAACAGATGACGGGACAATTGAGATTTTGGCAACACTGCAAAGTGCCAATCACGTAGCTACCTTGATATTTCATTGACCCGCTAGCTATTTTGGTTCTTATTGCGTAGGTATATATGAAGCAAAGTTGTCTGAAATGACTGATAGAAGATGGCTGATTTTAAAATAAATATGTGGATTACAAATGGAAATAAGAAGTAAGGAGAAGATTTTATTATTTTCTTCAATATGGCACTACTACTTAAATACTTTGTATCATACTTATTTAGAAACGTATAAAAATCTCAACGTTACGGGAATTCAACCTGCGCCTCGTGACATACGTCTAAGCGTTTTAACCACTAAGCCATACGTTCTCATCATGCTACGTCGAAATTCTTATACGCTTGTTAAAAAAGTGAATGGTATAAGAGTTACGGGACAAACTGGCTTCGATAACACAGTTTCTATTTTTTTTCTTTAGTTTCACGTTATATCCTGCACATATTAAGGTAGACAGAGGGGAACCTGGGAACCTAGCGAGTTGTATGGCGGAGCTCAACGCTGCTCTTTGCCAGAGTCCATAAATGAAAATAAATAGTTCGTTTCTCTCGAATGCGTATATATCCCCACACCTGTTGCTGTTCCCTGCAGGTCTCAGGATACTGAAGGACAATCACGTAAAGCATAAGGGTTCTTTAGAAGACCTGTACAAAGAGGTTTATGAAAGCGAACAAAGAGAGAGAGAGATATGCAGAATCCCTCCGTTTTCTTTGACTAAAGTAGCCAATCTGAAAAACGTAAGAAATAAAAGAAAACACTGTGTATAATAAAATTGGTACGTATTATGTTCCAACAACAGCGCCAAGACGGCGCGGCGTTGTCTCCCCCTATTTACGATCACATTATTGAGACATGTTTTTCTATGAAATGAATTACATAAGAAATAGAGACGTGATTCATAATTTTTTCATATCTTTTTTTATATATCTATATTGATCAAGCTAAATTTAAATATATGTATGTATGTGTGTATACAATTAGTATGCATGTGTTTATGTATGTATCAGTATAAATATTCTCTCCTACATAATCTCTCCTCTTCCCAAAGGTTGCCTGGAAGAGATCGCTCTCTTAGCGATAAGGCCGCCTATTGTACTGTTCTAAATATTGTTTTATTGTTTATAATTATGTTGTTTCTTTCCGGTGTACAATAAAGAGTGTTTTGTTTTGTTTTTGTTCCATAGACACTAGTGTGTTTTGGTCAAGAGATCAGACTAAACGTGGTAATAGCCAGTTCACACGTATGTATTTAAAAATATTTGCATTTATGCCTATCGTGGTGCAACGGCACAAAAGTGTGACTGTGACCGATAGGTTGTGGGTTCGATCCCCATATAATAAATTAAATATTTAATGTTTCATTTGAGTTTCCACTACTCGACACGCAATGCCTCATATTCGGCGGAAAGTGGCAACGGAAGTGGAACGGAGTGTCTTAACACTAGGTTTCCTCTGCCTACCTTGCCATGTGCGGGTTACAGCGTGAAGCTGAAAAAAAAATTAATAAAATATGACATTGAAATAAAGTCAGCGGGAAAACGTCTACTGGTACAGTGATAGTTGCAGGTTCAATTCCTACTCAGGCAACTATTTAATGTAAACTAAATTTAAACTCTGTCTACTTCACAAATGTAGGAAACGTATGACTCAACCAGCCATGATGATTCAAAATAAATACAATTTCAACAACAACACAGTAATATTCTATTAATAGATACATACTTAGCTTCACGCAGCGTTAAACGCTACGCCACCTCCCCCGCCTCGTCCACTGTTATCAACCTCTTTATACATGCCCTCCGGGGGGTCCTCATGCTTTACGTGACCCTCCTCTAGTATCGTAGATAGTGTGTTTTCGAAGATCAACCGAGGTATCCTATTAATAACATAAATAAGCTTGTGAATTTTGTGGTTGATTTTGGAACGGACATCGCTGCTATGGTAGTGGGTTCCTTTTACCCAAGCCGATAAGGAATTAAAGGTGAAAATAAAAAAAAAAATATACATTATTTTTCTTCGTCACTACTTGTGAATTTTTATAAATACTCATAATATTTTTTTTTAGTTTCACGCTTATTCCCGCACATGGCAGGGTAGGCACAGGGAACTTGGGAACCTAATGTTAAGACACTCCGTTCCGTTCTCTACTTTCCGCTGAATTTTAGGCATTGCGTGTTGAGTGGCGAAACTCAACGCCGCAATTTGCGTTGTTACCAAAACGAAGAAACGAAAACATTAAACATTTAGGTTGAAAATATTAAATATTTCAAATCCTCGAGACAAGATCGACCCCACAACCTGTCTCGTTTACAGTCACAAGCGTCTGCCTCTGTGCTACGACAGGCCAAATATTTTTTAGTTGCCTTTCAACAGTATCTAACTTTATACTGTCTGTTACAAAACACCTTTAATATCTGTATTAATTTTAAAATATTAATCCACACTTGTTTAGAAAACGTATAAATATTTGAACGTAGCGGGTTCAAATCCCGCTAAGTTCAATTTTTTATACATTATCTTTTCTAAATAAGTAGGTTTAAGTAAAATTAAGCTTTTAAATGAATAACAGCTTTTGGCAGTAATATTGAAAGAAAAACAAAGACTCACCGTAGAAACTACACTTTTATGGCTCAAAAACAAATTGTCACAGTAAATTATGAAGCTTTCGTCTCAAAAGTTGGAAACTTGGCGAGACTCTGGAAGAATGCCAAGTACATTACTGAAAGGTTATAATTTGTTGTTTCAGCGACCTTCTTAGTAATGGTGGATAAGTCCTTGGAATTCATTTTAACGCACTTTCTTTAAGAAAATATGGTTATAAGAATGTGTTTATATAATGGTCAATGCTTCTCTGTCTTATGTGGAGAACGGATGTGGAACGGAGTCTCTTAACATTAGGTTCCTAAGTTCCCTCTGCCTACCCTACCATGTGCGCCATGTGCTGAAAAATAAATTAAATAGAAATGTTTTTTTTTTCTGTTAAATTTTTCTATATATACTTCTGTACTTATATTTTATTGAAGGAAAAGTATGTTTTGGTTAATGCGCTAATATCAGGAACTCGTGGTTCATTCAGAAAACATCTTTTGTGTTCAAATTTACATTTGTCAAAGGAAGGTACGTTTTCGTCCATATTACCCCACGATTTGATTTATACGAGTGGGAATATACCAAAAAATACTAAAAAAAGAGAACTAGGAAACTTCCTCTGTGTAAACTGCTATAACTATTTAAAAACCATATATAATAAATAGACTAGGTTCCCATTAAAAGTACTAAAACTGTACCCTACAACATTTTTTTATGGGATAGATAAGGCAAATGAGCGCACGGATCACGTGATGATGGTCACCTGATTACCGCCGCCTACGGCCCTGTGTAACACCAGGGGAGCTACAGGTGCGTTGCCAGCCTTTAAGGTGAAAATAAACGCGATTTTTGAATGAACCATATCGTATCGACCTGGAAATATTGCCGCAGCTAGGCCATTCCACAGGTGGCGCGTGGAGGAAAGTTCCATGTATCCAAAATTATTGAACGTGAGAATGATATTCGAGCTTGAGACGTACTGTGCGGTTGAAAAATTCGGCAGCAGGTACCAAGTCAAACAGTTCTCCAGAACACTCCCCGTTATAAATGCGGTGGAGAACGCACAGCGAGGATAAGTTTCTACGCAGGGCCCTAATATCTAGCCTCTCACAGATCATGGGGTCCCCAACGATTCGAAGGGCATGTCCTAAAGATTTTTCAACAAATTCCAATAAGTAAAGGAATATTATGCAAACTGTTTAAATCATTGCAGTATAATGATAATGTAACGAATTATATACGGATTTTCTTTTTAAATTGCTCTTAACAGAATTTTATTTATAAAATGTTAAGGATATTTTTGGACGATTTTTTGGTATGTCAAAAAAAAATACATTTTAGATCTTTGACCTGCGTATAAATTACCAAATGATACCTGATACCTTAAAAGAGTGAGTGTTAAGGCATATATAGACTGTCCAAATTTCAAGATATTACCTGATGAGTGGCGGAACTCCACGTCGCACTTTGTCCCATTATCAGAGCGAGTATATGGAAATAATTTATACACCTTAACGATAATCAAACCCACTACCTCGGTGCCTTCATATTAATTGCGAATAAAACCCACATAAAATACAAAATGACTTAATAAAATACATACAAAGTATTTTAATAGTACGTCAATATTAACTATAACTATCGCGTAGTAGCCTGTCGTGGCCGCAGCGGAAGGCAGTCGAGGAATTGAAATATTCAACATTTTCAATTTAAATATATAATGTTTCATTTCTTCGCTCAGGTAATAAGGCAAAGCGCGGCGTTGAGTTCCGCCACTCAACACGCAATGCATTAAATTCGGCGGAAAGTGGGGAACAGAAGTGGAACGGGAATGTCTTAACGCTAGGTTCCCGGGTTCCCTCTGCCTACCCTGCCTCGTGCGTGATACAGGGTGAAGCTAAAAAAAAAACAATATTGACTATTGTTTTGTAAACAGTTGAATGCTATGTTTATTTGGGTTTTAAACGCACGTCTAAATAACTGTTAGAAGAAAAACGTTTTTATTTTATACAAATTTTTCTAATTTTTAATAATATGTCCTCCTTATAACATATACTAGCGACCTGCTCGCGGCTTCGCCCGCTTGAATTACGCTATTTTATTCACTATTTTCGACTACTTTCTTGTTCTAATGTTAAATTTTCGCCAAATTGGCGTGTCTTTTTTCATTTTTTTAACCGGTTTAAATAAAAGAAACACTAAATGTTGAGGGAAGATTGTTGAAATATTGTATTGAAGATGCATTTAAATCTGGAGGCGCAAATAGCGCGTACAAACGCACAGGGATACAGATAAACAGTCCAACAAATAAAACAAAATAAAAACTGTTACGTATATATATATATATATATATATATATATATATATATATATATATATATATATATATATATATAAATATATATATATATATATATATATATATATATATATATATATATATATATATATATATATATATATATATATATATATATATATATATACATATATATAATAACGTATGGCTTAGTGTTTAGAGCGTTTGAATTGTTTTCGAAAGGCGCGGGTTCAAATCCGGCTACGTTCAAATATTCATACGTTTCCTAAATAAATATATAGAAAGTTAATTTAAAAAATACATATTTTATATGATTTTTTTAGCTAGTGAAGGGGAAAGGCAGAGGGAGACTGAGAACTTAGTGTTAAGGCACTCCGTTGCCTATTAGCATAAGAGTGGCAGTAATGGCGGACAATCGTGCTACTATACGTAAAGATCTTAGGTTCTATTCTCACTCGAGGAGCTCTCGTGTTACTATAGACAAGAAGCAAAGCGCGGCGTTGAGTTACACCACATAACATGAATAGCCTATAGAATTCAGTGCAATGTTCTATGTATATATAACAAAAAGTTACTCTTTCTAACGTATTATTACTCATTTGGGGCACACGTCATACTTTAATGACGTATCGTATAACGTGGTTCACGTAAATACTCGAGTGTATCAGCAAAACTTATAAATAGATATTCGTTGGTAGATATAGATCTGTCATGGCGCACAAGTGTGTAATTGAAACGCGACAGGTCGTGGGTTCGATTTGCACTCGAAGAAATGAAATATTTTATATTTTCATTACTCCGCTTTTTTAACAAGGCAAATCTCTTTCTCTCTCAGCTTCACGATGTATGCACATGGCAGGGTAGGCAGAGGGAACTTGGGAACCTAGTGCTAAGACACTCCGTTCCACTAACGTTCTCCATTTTCACTTTCGTTTTGGAAAGTGGGGAACGGTGTCTGAACATAAGGTCCCAAGTTCCCTCTGCCTGCGCTATAAATGCAAAATACTACTTTTTTTCTTAATAAATGGACTATCTTATTTAAAAATATTTTTTAATTTAAAATCACTTTCTTAGATTAACGCTGTCAAACAAACTATTTACTTCAGCTGTATAGTATTAAATATAGATCAAAATCTATACATATAATAAATCTGTAAGTAATCACTGAAATATAATT
>DWMZ01003126.1:0-13151 GCA_018249855.1 Eueides tales michaeli | reverse complement strand
ATTCTGGTTTAAATGATGCTGATTGTGAAGCTGAGTTAGTAAAACTCAATAGTTAATTTTATCTTATTATTTTGTTTTAGTTTCATATTTATAAAAGAAGCGTGTTATTTAAACTATATGTTTTTAGGACTTTTCTTTAATGCTTAGTCTCTTTAAAAAGTGTAGAGAAATTATAGTAAGAAAAGTAAAGGAATTCTCTATAGGTTTTTACCTCCTTTCTCTTAAGTTAAATTTCGCAACTGCTTTTCCGCCAGTACAATAAAGTTGTCTACTACTTTCGTTAAAAAGCTAAAAAGTTGGTTCTCAATGAGTTAATAATATTGTGAGGAGGAGTTTTTTTTTCATGTAAGGTGTTTATAGGTATTTCATTATTAGCCCGCTCGCGTCTTCGCCCGCTTAATTATATATAAAATTATTTATTTACTACTGTAGCAATATTACCAAACAAAACAATTTAAATTAATACAACTTTTTCTATTTATGAGCCAATGAAAATAAAATGAACACTTAATCTTGAGGCGAAGATTGCCAAAATTTAATACAAAGAACTGCATTAAAATCAGATAAGCAGTTTTCTACACAAACGCAGCAAAACATATTGACAAACATTTTAAAAATCATTGTTTCAGATTCCATTACATTAATGAACATTTAGGGTAATATACACACCGTACTATTACAAATTTATTATATACGAGTTTATTGAAAATTAGTAAAAGAAAAATAAACATCCGAACAGTTAAACCATAATAGTTTTGAAATTAATATACATTTCATACTGTAAGTAACATACAACAGGGTAGATAGAGGTGTCAGTGTTACGATATTTCATTCTTCACGCAACAAGCTGACAGACGCAACCTTGTTTAATGCCCGATTTAATATCAAAATAAGGCGACATGCAAGCTCCTACTCGCGCGCATTCTAAGTGATCTCTATAGAGAAACTTTACAGTCTGCGCTCACATTGTACTGAGACAGTATTTCCAAAACTGCTTTCTTACATCCTTATTAAATGCCTTTTCTAAGTCCACAATAGCACAGCTAACTGTTTGGTTTACGGCCAAAAATTATTATTTCGTTATCATGCGGCGGGATAGATCTGGGTTTCCCACTACAACATTTTATATCTATTTTGCATATTTCGGCATAAACTTTACCACTCAAGCTAATTAAACTAATAGGCCTTTAGCTCGCGCAGTCTATCTGTGACTTTTCCTAAAAAAAAGGCATTATGACAGCATCTCGCCAATAGTCTGTGACCTTGCCTGATTTACAGTTTAAATTGCACCAAACTCAGAACAGGTCCAAGATGGCATTTTTTTTTCATTTGGCATCATGTTTGCAGTGACTTCATCTGTTACTGCTGCCTTACGATATTTCAGACTTCTTATAGTAAGGTAAACTTCTTTTATACTGATTTCGCTATCAGCTACATATCAATACTCAGTGTTTCGTTGCTACTTCAGGCAAAAGCGTCAATTATTACTCGCGGGAAAACTTCCTATTTTCAGGAAGTAGGAAACTCTCTGTGATTATGTGATTACTTGACGCCAAATTTGGACAACCAACGCGGTTGTGCCAACCTGCAAACAGACCTCCTATTCTAGGTACGACTAGATAGTGGTCTGTTTCCAGTTGAGCATCCCTAAACACTCGCGTGTCCATAAATGGGCTTTAATACGATGATCCACTTGGAATAGATCTTACAGTCGCACGCTTGTGCCTTTGAGCTATGACAGGTCTCGCCTTATGTATATGGGATTTTCCTTAAACGAACATATCAATATAAAATAATTTTAATAATAAATTGGGATTTTGAAATCCCGACGAAAAAAGTATGTGACCTATCTGTTTGTGGTAGTTCCTTAATTAATGAATCAATTTGTTTGCGGTTTTTTATGCGAAATAATTGTTCATTACAGTGCTTTCATATTATGTTTTATAAAAATTGGACTAGCAATTTTAACAAGACTTTTGTCAACATGAGATTGTAACTTTCTGGATAGGGAGTATTTTAAATGTGTTTCACTAATAATATTGTATTTCTATGTGTGTATCAATTTGAAATTGATTTGTGGACTCTGGACTTTTGCCCTCAGTAAAATTAATTAAATTATGAAATCGAATATTTTTAACTTTTTCTCTATTAACAGACAAAATGCGGAGAAAACAAATGTGTACAAAAGCGAAAGATAATTAATATAAATTATTTTTTTGTTTTTCATAAAAAATAATAATTTGCAGAAATTTATAAATTATCTATACTTATAATATATAATTATTAGCTTGAACACTATGACGCTCAATTCCACCAAAGTGCCTTCTATGATGTACTAATCCACACTATTACTTCAAGTTACGCTACGCCATGCAGTTCGCAATTTCCTGTGTATGTCAGAATGCAGCAATTTGCACAAAATCCGTAGTATTGATATAATGACACTTTTTGATTATAAAATCTATTTACTATATTACTCACATATAGGGCTTGTCGTGCCGCATGGGCAAATGCGCAGCAACACAGATCGTGGGTTCGAATCACCCTTAGTAAGGTATTAAATATTTCATATCATATAATATTTTTATTTTTTTCTCTCTCTAGACCAAGGCAAAGTTTAACGTTGGGTTCTTCCATTATGCTTTGCATTAATGCATCGAAAAGTGAGAAACGAATGTGCCTTTATGGGAAGCAAGTATCTTAAAACTAAGTTCGTGAAGCTATCAAAGTAATCGCGTGAAGCTATCAAATTAATTGATACCTATTTTTTCAGATATTGTGTATTATGTGGCGGAACAGAACGTCGTAGTTTTTTTTCCTGCGTTGCAAAATAAATATCACTATACCGATAAGTAGCAATGAAATGTATGTAATATGTGTAATTTCTATTATATAGTTCTTGGTACGATGAATTTAAATTAAATTTTCCGGCTAAGATTGACTTTTTGCACCTTAATATTTAATTATTTCTGATGCAGGGTCACAAGTTTGCAACTGGGTTTAGGTTCTATTACTACTGGAAGAAAAGAAATTTTTAAATTAAATATTTATTTAATATTTTCATTTCTCCGTTTCAGTAACGCTAAAGCGCGGCGTTGAGTTCCACCACTCCACAAGCGATTCAACAATTCGGCGGAAATTGGGCAACGGAACTGCCCTAATAGAAACGGAGTGTCTCAACAGTAGGTTCTCAAGGTCCCTCTGTCTACCCTGATGTATAGGGGATATAATGCATGAAGCTATAGCTAATATGTTGGGGATTAAAAGAACATTGACGGTTATTGAAATAAATAAATATTTTATTTAAGTAAATAAAATAGATGTCAAGTATAAGATGTGTAAATGAATGCCTTAATAAAACTATTATATAAATTTAAGTCTAAAAAAATAATATAAATAGTTGTAAATAAATTAAGGAATTTCAATTTATAGGATACTTATTAAAAAAAGATACCAAGATGTTATATTCGTTAGTAGATTTTTTTATTAGAAATAAAACAAAGACTACATTTTTTACTCTAGCGTACTGATAATTGGACTAAGAAATATAATTTCTTTGTGAGTTTCGGTCGCCATTACCAAAATTTTATACTTGTCCTGCCGTAAAAAATGTATATCACAGCTACATTTGCTGTCTTTTATAGATTTTTTAAATACACTTTATATACACCATTTTATTTACTGGATGTGCAAATTAGGCGCGTTTCTCTTATCTAGAAAAATTGAATAGAAATAAAAGTAGTTTAATTACTATTTTAAAATGCTAATTGTTAAATCGCGCCTCTGGAGAACCGTCGTAGCGCTCTGACCACTAAGCCATAAGTATACCTATACGTACGCCTTGTACATATCCTGCTACGTTCAATTTTTATAGGTTTTCTAAATAAGTAAAAGTAGTATAAACCAAATTAAATAATAAAAATCAAATACTATTTATATATTTAAAACTTGACTCAAGTCAACAATTTAGGCTACATACTACTTTGAAAAGAAATGCTAGTAGCTTTTCTCCAGGGAAAAATAAACTTTTTTATAAACATGAATGTATGAAAGACTTTGCCAGGCAAGAAAGAGACTTGGAGTTGTAGGTTCAATTTCTATCTTCTTAAATATAAAATTGCAAGAATTTTGACTTTTGACTCTCCTACATAACTCAATAATATATATATATATATATATATATATATATATATATATATATATATATATATATATATTGATGTAAAAATGTAAAAATATATGGATTTTAATTATTTAATATAATATTTTTATATTAGACATTTAATTCTACATGTAGGCGATATTTTTTATATATATTTTGTTATTAACAAACTTTATCTTTTTCATTCACCTTATGATTACTTATATTATCGCAATGTCTACAATTTTTATTTAAAAATATACTTACTTTGCGTTTCATAGGCAATAAATCTGCACTGCAGCGCTCATATTATATGCAATTTATCACGTTGGGTACTGCGAAGCACACATACAATTAAGCCATACATATATACGGTACTGTTAGCCACGGTCTTGTAATATAAATATACAAAAAAGTATAGTACAAAATATCTGTAAAAGATGTACTAACTTGTTTTGTTTCATTCTCCACTATAGTAGATAGTAAAAAGACTTGATGTCCTTTTTCCGCTAGAATTTGAGATATTGTGTGCTGATTGAGAGCAGTTAACGTGAAATTTTGTCTGACCAGAGTGATAGGATAAAAAATACTCCTACGAATGGGAATTTGTTTCTATCAAACACCATTAGTCAGAAGGTGTTCCTTTCCGCCTCGATGATTTTTTTTTCACTTTACGCTCATCGTAGCGTACGCAGAGAAAACCTGGGATCCCAGTGTTAAGACACTTCTGTTCCTCACTTTCCGTTGAACTTTTTGAGTAGCGGAAATGAATGCCATGCTTTGCCTCGTTACCAAAGCGAGGAAATTGAAATGTTAAATATTTCATACCCCAAGTGGAAATCGAACCAATAACCGTCACGTTATCAACTATCTCGATTGAAAAAAAATCTGTACTTAACATGATTCTTACCATATTTTTACTTAAAACGTAAGTTACATATTTATTTCCCTAGTAAAAAATTACAAAAAATATAAACTAATTCGTTATTTCAATCCTAAGTAACGCAATAAATCAAAAACATATTTTACATTTTACTGTTATATCGCTAAATATTGAACTTATATGCGTAACTAAAATCTTTTACCCTTAAATAACATGTCTATATATCCTATAGAACTTCATAATATTACAGAGTTGCATGCGTGAGAAGCGGAACTACTTGTAATAATATTCTAACCTAAATCGTAGGTTTGGTTTAACAATATTGACTTTGGGGTTAAAACTTTTGTTTGAAAATGTGGCAAAATAAAATTTTGACATTGAGGTCATGATGATGATACGCAGTAGAGTATCTATCTGACAAAAACACGATGGTTTTGCCTTCGATTCTTACTTTGTGGAATGATCTATTTTTGATCTCTACTCTGGAAGATGATCGAAGATTGAAATAAAGTTTTTCGAAAACTGAGGTTGGGTGAATGACAATTTGGGAACGTAGTGTCTTATTAGTTTGTCCTCTGTTGTTTGGTTCAACATCCTAAACTGACAAACTCAAGAACGAGTAGGTTCACGGGAGGTACCCGTATAGATTTTAGTTAAATTCAAATAATAAGCTTAATGATGATGTTTTACGTATTCATTTTACAAAATACTCGTACTAAGCTAAGTAGCTTAGTATTTTGTGCAAAATGAATACGTAAAACGTAATTTATATAAGTATATAAATTTGTACTGTTTTGTCCCTTTTACGGCAGAGACAGAAAAACAGAATATTATATTTTGAGTGTTAGGTTGCGAATATTTTATGAGAAATAAATAATTATACATACATATGTCGTACATTACTAAGAACCATTCACTATCGAAATGTTAAAGTTCTACTTCTAACATAAATAAGGGTCAACTTTAAAATAGCTTCGGTTAGCGTTGAAAGGCAATTAGCACAAACTGTTACTTTTGTAACTGCTCTGATTAAGATAGATAAAGATGCATGGCAATTTTCAATGATTAGTTCAAAATGTTCTTTGAAATTGTATTTTTCAGTGGCTATTTTTTTCAGCTTTACTTAGTGTTGAGTTAACCTAGTGTTAAGACACTCTGTTCCCTTTAAGATGCATTCGTTTCTTATAAGAAATAGAGTGATCAGAAAATAGGTTTTTGTTGAATTCAGGAGAAATTGCGTATTGATTTGGTGGACCTCAACACTGCGTTTTGCCTCGTTACCGGAGCGTGAAAATGGGAGGATAACGTACTTTTCAAAATAAGTATTTTTTTTTCCTAAGAGTGAATTAGCACTTTAAAGTAGTAAAAATATTTAATAAATAGTATTTTCTCTTGCCAAAATATATTTCTAAGGAAATAATTTGGGAAATGGAAATATTGTAAAAATATTCCTACATTTGATCAGAATTTCGATTCGATATTTAGCTTTACGTACTTTACTACTTTTTTAGATGGTATATGTGAAACACTGCAGACGTATCTGTAACAGCTGTTATTGATTTTATATAGTATTTATATTTTTCTTCTTATTTGCATAATATTATGCTTCTGTGAGAAATTCACCTGCCAGCAAGAGTTTCCTATAGTAATATTTCTTTTGTGAACACTTTAAAACCTAACATGGAATCGCTCAAGGAATCATTAACTGAGATGTTTAATACAAGAATGAATAATTTCCAGCGAAATCTTAATAAAACATCTTCGCCTGTCACAAATCATTCGTTACCGGTGGAATTTAACAATTTCCGCAGTTTTATACTTTCTGTGCTCGATACGTTACAATGTCAAGTGGAGTGTCTTTCATTGGAACTGGACCGACAAGAAATGAAGAGGCGGCATAAAATAATACTTTTTCATGCCATACCTGAGCAAAAAAAAAAGAAGATTACACTGAGAGAATCACCACTTTAGTTGTTGTGATATATCTTCCCTTGTAACTGGTTGGTGAATAAATTTAACAGTGTCATATATACATATATAAGAAACTTGATTATATTATTGTATTTGTATTATTTATTTTTATATTTTATATATAGTAATTACATATATATATATATATATATATATATATATATATATATATATATATATATATATATACACCGGCGACGGCCGACGGTTACTTTATATTTTATTATTAACATACATATACATAATTTTACATAAATATTAATCAAATGACCTTGAACACTTTAAATCTCAGCAATTCCTACGTATCATCTTCGTACTCTGAAGGTATTAGCAGCAATGACAGTATTACTAGTATCCCATCCCTGAAATATAATCATACGTCATTTTTCTCAGATTTTTTAGAAAAATTTTAATCTTATACATATTAATGCTGAAAGTATTCCTGCTCATTATCCTTTTGAAAAATTAAATATGCATGCTATTTTTGTATCGGAATCTTGGTTGAAACCATGTTTACTATCTGTGGCTTATGCACTGCCAGGGTTTCATATGATTAGGAATGATCGTATTGGAAGGTATAGAGGTGGTGTTGCTATTTATTTGCGTTCACATATTCCATTTTCAATCCTCGATGTTTCTCAGGCAGTGGGTAATGCAGGTGCTGAATATTTGTTTATTTAAGTAATTTTTTCACACACCAAAATACTTCTTGGAGTATATTACAATCCTAATCTTACGATCGATTATTTCTCGCCATTTGAGACTCTGTTAGATAAATATAAGCCTCTTAATGACCACACGTTATTCATATAGCTATTACCCGCGACTTCGTCGGCGTTCACTATTTTGGTCATAGTGACTTACACATATATGCTGTCGCGGACTCTTATTTAGAACCTATAATTATCTTTGTGTAACTCCAACAATAAAAAAAGTTTTTTTTAAGATCGGTGTTCCCATTTTCGAGTAATGTGAGGAACATACGTATTAAGAACTTCCTCCTTTTTTGCAGTCGGTTAATAAAATGAGATGATAGTCAGATACAGATCTCCCAATTGCGTTATTATACGAAAACACTGCATATGTGCCTTTCAAATTTGAGGGTTGCCCTCGATTTCTCCAGGATTCCATCATCAGATCCTGATCTCCTTACCAAGGAACTAATTGTGAAATATACCCTCTCGAACAAAAGAAGAATTTTAAAAATCGGTCCAACCATCTTCGAATAATCGGGGAACATATATAAAAGAACCTCCTTTTTTATGTCGGTTAAAAATCCCTATAAATTTTAAATTATTATTCTGATATAGAAGCTATATTACCGCAAAGTTTCATGAAAATCCGTTCAGTAGTTTTTGCGTGAAAGAGTACCAAAAATACACACATCCGTACAAACTTTCGCATTTATAATATTAGTAAAATAAAGACAAATAATTTCTCAAATTACTTCTTTAAATAAAGTGCCTTGTTAAGCTGTAATGTAATGTTAGATAGCATCTAGTGGTTCTAAAATGAATCAGCGTTACCTGTATTACGGTTGTTTGGAAAGGAGAATAACGTTTTGGCAATAATACTTAAGATTACAATGATATGCAAAACAATAGGTAATTAAGATTTTATTCCGGTTTCTTAAGGTATTGGCGTAATTTAATTCGTACTGAAGATTGTTGAAAACTTTCATTTCGCCCTTCTAGCAAGGCAAAGTTCAAAACAAAGATGGCATAGAATTCGGCCACTCAACACGCAAGAATAAGGTGATCTTACAGAAATTACTTTCTGTTTACCTTACTTAACAGGAAAAAGAAATGTAACACCTATATTATATTTCTACTTTATAGTTTTTTATAAATTGAAAATAAGCTGTATATACGTACTCGTATGTAACGAAGTTGTATTCGATTCCTCTCTGGAAAAATGAATTATATTTTTATTTCTTCGATAAGGTTTTCCAAAGCGTCGAAAAGAAGCGGCTTCGAGTTGTGCCACAAAATGTGAAGAAAATCAATATATCGTATAATAAAGCGTAAAAAAATAATAATTCAAGAAACTAAAAACATACGACCACTTAGGTAATAGTAGGCAAACAAAAGTCTAGTCTATCAAAATTCATCATCAGAGCAGCTCCATGGTGCCATAATATTGTATTATAATCTAATCTAAATATTATTGTCAAGTTTAATGATGACACAACAATTAAAAGTTCGTGTAATTCAAATTATCAGATTTTATTACAAAGTTTCTAAGTTACAGCTCAACTTAATAAAAGCATGTTAAATACGCAGATTTGTTTTTTGAATCAGAAAATAGCAAGATCTCGTAACCACACTAGGAGAAAAAACCTAAAAATTAAAACCGTGTTGTTATTAATTATTATAATTATACCAATTAGCATAAAGCGACCCTAGTCACAGTTCATTACTGAAAATTAAGTTTCAAGAATTGCTAATTTTCAATATTTTTATGTTTAAATTGTTAAAAAGTATCATATTATTTTAGGTCCTAGCCTATTTACTATATAGAATTATGTAATAATATATTTTATAATAAGTGTAAATTTAAGTATGTTTTCTAAGTTTATGTATATAATTAGAAGCCACCCTACGTCATATCGGCCGGCGACTGTAAAAAGTGACAACTGTGGGAGAAGATATTTATATAGGGAAGTATTTATTTTCTCACTTTTGTAAAAAGACAAAGCATGACGTTGAGTTCTACTAATATTTGCTTTTTGAATTAGTATCTACAAAATATTTTTTTGTAAAGTCTTCAGCGCGCGATACTAGGAGCGCGCAGTTTTGATTAAAATTCCCTCATTATTCGAGCGCGTAAATACGCGTCTTCGCCCACACTCACAAACGCTTAGTTATATATTGAATGTTAGTGGACAATAATCACTACCTTGACATTTTTAATCTCACCAGCTATGGTAAGTTGGCAGTCCTATCTTAAGACATATCTGCCACTCGACTTGGCGAGACTCATACATCAACAGGGAAATTCTTGCTATCACTTTCCCTTTTTTGATTCTGAGTCTTGCATTTCTCTAGAGGTGAGATACCATGCCACGCTACAAAAATTATATAATATCTACAGTAGTTTTATCTGGAAGAAAATAATTATGTTTGTTAACATGGTATTTTTCACAAATTGGATAGACAGTGATAAATGGAGTGTTTAAGCCAAGCCGATAATCAAAAGTACGAGTAGCGGCGCTTATAAATTAACATTTTGTCTTTATTCTTCACTAGCTGCTGCCCGCGGCTTCGCCCGCGCACCACTCGACGTACTTCATGATGATAACCACATAAGTTGTTACTAAGTTCAGCCCCTTAATTATATTATATAGGATTGGTATACTAACTACTGTTAAAAGGGTTTTACTAAAATGATATTACTTTCATGCTAAAATTTAACGCAAAAGTGATTATTGATCATGTATACTCGTATATCGGGCCATATCTTCCTAAAGTGTCCGTTTACTTTTTGACTTGTATAAAATATAAAAACGTACAGTCTATTCAATAGATACCATAAGACTTTATTAGACAATATGAATTGAGTGATTTGTAAAGGTTTGGAAAACCTCAGATTTTTTAAAAATAGTCTTTGATTATATGTGACAATATTAAAAGATTTAATTGCTTCCCACAACATGAGCTTTAAAGTAATCTTTAGCATAATAATCATTTAGTTCTAGGTTTACTTTAGTAAATATTTGCCAATGAGCCGCGATTTTTTTTCTCAATTATTATACACTGTATTGGCAGTTTTCCTCTCAAGAAAATCTCCAATTTTTTTTATTTGTTGTGCCATGTGCTTGATCATTTTAGGGGTCAAAATAGTGCATACATCTAGCCAAGAATTTTCTAGCGTATGGTATGTTATGAATGTCTTCAAATACTGAATTAATAAGTTCCATCTCGAAGCTGACCACTTTGTCAAGTATTACAGGAATTCTGATCTGACCATTCTCTTCAAGAAAGAGACCTTCCCCAACATCATACTAATATTATAAATGTGAAAGTTTGTTTGTTTGGATGTTTGTCGGTCAATCACGTTGCAACTACTGAACGGATTTTGATAAAATTTGGTACACAGACAGGGTATGAGCTGACTTAGGTGATAGGATACTTTTTATCCCGATTAAATGTTCCCTTAGGATAAAACAGGAATATCGATATTTATCAATTACACTGAAAATTATGACCGGATTTTGTTTAAAATTGGTATAGAGACAGGGTATCTGACTCAGGGTCTCCGGGAACCTGAATTAAATATTATTTTTCTAGAATACAGTATTTACGATCGGTAACGCGTACTTAAACCGTTGAATAGATAAAGTACAAACATAATACAATATGATATAGGTCGTAGAATGTCTCTTCTACGTATATTAAAATTATTTTTCTAGAATACAGTATTTACGATCGATATCGTCAACTTCCTTTTCCTTTTTAAATCTATTGATACTGTAGAGCATCCTTCGTTTCAAGCAACTTGAAGGGCACTTCGGCTACTTAAAAACGACATTCACTGGGACCAGTCTTGAGAAATTTTGCATTAGTGACAGTACCAGTAGTTTACGGCAGCTATTCGCTTTAGTGTTATTTATGCCATCGTGTGCATATGTTCGTTTTTGTGCCATCTCAGTTCCTTCAAGGTTGTAGTAAAAGTACAAACCATTTTTATCGAAAAAAATTTATTCGCATTCGTCAAGACCGTAATATAGCCCTGGCTGTAGTATCGTCGGGGATTGCAGCCACTTTACTAAACGGTGGACGGACTGCTTATTCGATATTTAAATTACCTTCGGATCTTGAAAGTACAGAAAATCTAATTTGCAATATTAGCAAAAGCAGCGACCGCGGTGCTCTTTTACAACAATGTAAATTAATTGAGTGGGACAAGTGCACAATGTCGCACAAGCGCGCGTTTACGGCTTTGAACCGAAGCCTGCAAGACATCCGCAGCAATTATGCCCTAACGGGAGGTGCTGTTGTTGTACTCGCTGGTGATTTTCGGCAAATTCTTCCAGTCATCGAGAGGGGTACACCAGCAGATGAAATGAACGCGTGTCTCGAGGTTTTGGCACTTTGGTCTCATGCACAACTCTACAATGGTATTGAGTAGGCCGGAAACTGATCATTTTCACAAACGGATTTTGTAATCCAGTAGCTACCGAGTAAGAACTAACTTACCAATGTATTTCCCGTTTATTTATTTTTTTGAAATAATGAAGAGTGGTTGTGTGAGAGAGCAGTGCTGTCGCCAAAAAAATAATTGGTGAACAATATAGACAACAAAATATTAGATGTAATAGACGGCGCATCGAGGATGTACACGTACATAGACACGCTGATAGCAAGCGATGACAGCACTGCGTATCCAGTGGAGTTTCTAAACTCAATGGAATTGACGGGCGTACCGCCTTATAAGCTGGAGCTTAAAGTTGGCGTCCCAGTTATGTTGATGCGTAATCTTGATGCCCCGCGACTGTGCAATGGCACAAGATTACAAATCAGCGAACTGGACAGAAACATTGTGCGAGCAACAATACTCACGGGGGCAGCTAAAGGCGAGAGCGTGTTGATTCCCCGCTTACTCATTTTATCACATAATTTACCCCCCCCCTCCAGTTCAAAAGGCTGCAATTTCCCTTGAAGTTGGCATTCGCCTTGATGATAAACAAATCCCAGAGACAAACCTTATTATTATCGAAATCTATTTAGTGATTGCAGCGTGATTGAATGACAAACATGGTATTCCAAATTGGAAAAAAAAATGCGTGTACTTATGATCGCGCGTAAGAAGTTATACTTCTTTGGCCTCATTAAAAAATATTTTTTAATTGTTTGCATGCAAATAGTAAATTACAATAAACTTAATTTCCATGAACTCAATTTTTTTTTACTGTACAGCTATTTAACATAGGCAGGACATAGGCTTTATTTGATTTCGAATATTTCCACACCTGATGCAGAACAGCAGGGAGATTTAAGATAAACTATGAGAAATAATTAAATATGTCCATAACAAAAAATGTCAAGGGTAATGAGTCTTGAGAATGGTCTACAATGAGATATTAAAATTGAAGATCTAGAAAATGTTATGAACAACCGTTAACAGTCCAGCTTATCTATAAGAAATATTAAAATG
>DWMZ01003125.1:0-13151 GCA_018249855.1 Eueides tales michaeli | reverse complement strand
CCATTTCGCCAAGCGCTCCTTCTCTCCAAGACACTAATGATATCATTTATTCGGCTGCAAAAACTTTGATACTTAATAATATGCAAAAATCATACACACCTGGTTATATAATAAGACCTCATAAAGACCCATCATGGAAAAAAAATTTGAAGTAAATAACGTTGGAGGAAAGAGCAGGGACAGATATAGCGATTTCTAAAGGAGTTTATTCAAGAAAAATGATAAAAACCAAAGACAAATTGAACTCGTATAATATACAGAACGTGAACTCGTATAATATACAATATAATATACAGAAGAAATCATAAAAATAGAGAAGATATAACGAAACAAAGAATAAAAGAATGCTGCTAATGAGCAGGAAGAATAAAACGATGTGAGGAAATAAATAATAGGAAACAATGGAATAAAATGTCTACAGAAGACGAACATACTCTTAGGTTACATAGAACTTTAGACAAACATTGATATAAAGTTACCGAGCAAAGACAGTATAGAAGAATTTTGGAAAAATATTTTATCACAACCAATTTCTTACAATCATAACGTATAGTGGATATCTGATATCAAGCGAAATATTAATACAAATATAAATAAAAAATTAATTGAAGAAATTACTACTGAACAGATTAGGCATGCCGTAGGTAAAATGTGCGCCGTGGCAAGACAAAATTCAAGACTATTATCTAATTTTTTTTTCAAAATACACGATAGTTTAACAATCTTATTTACAAATATTCTTAAGGGCGAAGAACCTTTAGAAGATTGGCTAACTTCTGGTAAGGTTATTCTTATACCAAAAAATCAGGAACCGAAGAACCTAAAAACTGGCGTCCAATATTGGTAGATTAATTATATAACCACTGTGCAACAATCTAAAAACTCTTTTACTACTGAACTGATTCAGGTAAGACGGGGCATTTATCAAGGAGGCTCATTTTCTCTATTGCTATTTTGCTTGACCCTCAATCCGATATAAACCATACTAGGGAAATTTGACAAAAAGGGATACCATCTCAAGGACAGCGTATAGATTAATCATCTCATATATATGGCCGACCTTAAAGTGTATGCAAACAACAAAAGTAATTTGAAAAAAATATTAAATATTGTTATAATAATATCATACTCAATTAGAAATAAAAAATAGCATATAAAGAAATAAAATGAAGCATGGGAGATAAGAGTCTACATGGGCAATACCTTAAGAAAGTAATTGATCTTGCCAACGTTAATAAAGATCTCACGTTTCAATGGCTGAAGAAACAACCTATTTCGCCTGCACTGGAATCGTCCATATTACAAGATCAGACAACAATAACGCGTCTAAATAAGCGAGATATCTTGAAGCGGAATGATGATAACAAATTAAGGACGAAACAGTTCAGCATCTTCTTGCAGACTGTGTGAAACTTGCTGGTACATATTTTTTAAAATTACATGACAACTTAGTTGAGTATATATTCTGGATTACGAATAAGTAAGGTGGATGGAGGAATTAAAAAAAAACAACTCTAAAGGAAAATAGCAATGCATAGTTATTGTGTGAGATCCCTACAGGTTTCTCACATAATAATTTTCGACCAGATATTACCATGGTACGAAATAGATCTGATCTCATATACATAATATCATAATAGACCTGATCTCATATACATATTGACAAAATAACCAATAATACCTACCTCATTGAAATTTTAGTGCCATCTGACTGTAACATTGGTTCAGCTCCAATTCGAAAAAAATAGTAAATACTATCCGCTCAAAGTTGAATTCTCCAGATTATGGAACACCACAGTCACAACTATATCGATAGTCGTGGGAGCTACGGGAGCAGTGACGAAGAGTATGAAGCGGTATTGCAATAAGTTAGATGAGCATATAAATATCCACATCCTTCAGAAAGAAGCTCCATTGTACTCCTCGACCATAATTAGTATTATATTAGACCTTAGAGATACCGTTTCCGTAACGCAATCACCACAAACACATCAACCAGCAACGGACTCGAAATCATCATCCAGATATATTGAAACTCATATCTTTCCAGAATTAAATCGACAACTGACACTACTATTCAACAATATTGTAAACAATATTGTTGAATATTCAACAATATTGCATACCAACAATTTCTATTTTTTAGCTAAATGTAGGGTGTAGGGGAATTAAAAATTACATGCCTTTTTCCTGAGGGAATGGAAGGATGGGATACTTATTAAAAACGACCAGGTCGTGAAAAATCTGGATAAAATAATAATAATAATTCTGAGGGTAAATTCGAGGCCTGTCGTTGCGCAGCGGCACAAGCTTGTGACTGTAATCGACAGTGTGTTGTGGGTTCGATCCCCACTCGAGGAAAGGAAATATTTAATATTTACAACTTGAATATTTCAAGTTATAATTTCTTCGCTCTGGTTACAAGACAAAACGCGGCGTTGAGTTCTGCCACTCAACACGCAATGCCTCAAATTAGGCGGAAAGCGGGGAACGGAAGGGGCACAGGAAATTAACACTAGGTTCTCAAGTCCCCTCCGCCAATTCTGCCATGTGCCGGATACAGCGTGAACATGAGTGAGTGAGTGAATGATAGTTCCGTATTTGCACTATATTTTTATGATTTTATATTTCGATATATCGATTGATGAATATGCTTGTTAAAAAGGGTAATTCGGTTTTAAAAATAGTTAAATAATATAAAATAGCGTGTCTCGATAGTACGAGGTTCACACATATTTTAAACTTGGAAATATAAACATAGCTCTCCACGCTAGTTTTATTTTTGGCCTCACCGAAGAACTCTCGTCACCCACCTTCGTCACACTGGACTCTTATAGTTGTTCATCAGATGTGAAATTTGCCATTTTATTGTCTATTAATAACGAAAAACCACCCTCAGCAATTTTTATTATGGATTTTTTATTTCAATATTTCTTATACTTTTAAATTCTTAAAGTCATCAAATTGTCATTCAAAGCACAGACAATTTTTTTCTACTGATTTATTATACTATATATCGCGTAGATAATTCAAAAACCTAAAGCCGTAGGTACTTGTCGATCAAAACATCATTCATCATTTTACATTTATATTATATACGCGTATGTTAAATAAAATGTACTTTTTTTACTATTTGCCATGTAAAAACCATCAGATATTGTACCTTATAAAAATAGATGATGATATACCTTATAGGGGCCTGTCGTGGCGCAGAGGCATAGCGTGTGAATATAAGCAAAGATCCTGCACATGGCGGAGTAGGTAGAAGGAACTTACGAACATAGAGTTAAGACACTCCGTTCCGTTCCCCACTTTCCGCCGAACTTGAGTTATTGCGTGTTGAGTGGTGGGTCTCAATTCCGCGCTTTTCCTTGCTACTACAGCGGAGAAAATAAAAATATTAAATAATATTAAATAATTCATTTCCTCGAGTGGGGATCAAACATGTTGCTTTTAGTCACACGATATGTTCCCCACCTCTTTCTTCAATATCTCGATTTGGGATTGAACGTTTTTGCCCCTGCGCCATGACAAACCTCCATGATCTCTTTATTATTGATATTAATTATTATTTATTTCTTACGCAAGACAGGAGCATAATTTATGTTACGTATAAGCAATGATTGCTCTCTCGAGATGGTTGTTATGTAAAAAAATTAAGTGTATTGTTGGATTCTTCTACTCATCACGCAATACACAGAAAATGGGTTACCCTATATTGTAATATATCGATGAGATAAACAGAAAAATGTTAAAATATATATATACGCGATTAATCCGATTAAATTAGTTTTATTTCAATTCTTTTTTTACTGTTTTAACACAGTTTAAAACATAAAAATTGCCCATCATGTTGAACAACGTTGGGCTTCTAAGGCTTTCTTATATTATTACTTTAAGATGATGTTTTATAATAGGCAAACTTCGACTATATATGTATCCTAGGCAGTCTCCCAAGCAAACATTATAATAATTGCAAGCTCTGATACACACGAAATCGACAATAAATAGATATTCTATTACTCCTTTTTATTCCCTTGCATGCGTTTTTCGTAAAAATATTTAATGTGCAAATACCCTTTCTCTATTATTTTAATATAGCCATTTAATAAAAATTTACCCATCACAATCAACAACTTTAGTTAAGCTGCAATTTTATTATTTATTGTTATAATTTTTATTTCTGTAGCAGATATTCCCTTATCTTTATTATTTTATGTCAATAAAAAAATCTATCAAGCTCTTTAACTAATGCTGTATTTTATTATTTCTTATAGTTTGAGGCCTGTCGTGGCGCAGCGGCACAAGCGTGTGACTGTAACCGACAGATTGTGGGTTCGATCCCCACTCGAGGAAAAGAAATATTTTATATTTTCAATTTATATATTTCTTCGCTCTGGTATTAAGGCAAAAGCGCGGCGTTGAGTTCCGCCACTCAACACGCAATGCCTCAAATTCGGTGGAAAGTGGGGAATGGAAGCGGAACGGAGTATCTTAACACTAGGTTCCTATGTTCCCTCTGCCTACCCTGCCATGTGCGGGATACAGCGTGAAGCTTATAGTTTAGCTGGACCGTTATGATTGTTCAAGAGATGTTACAGAACTTCAATTTTAATATGTCAATGCAAAATGCTCACCACGCTCAATAACTTTAGTTAAGCCTTATAATTTAGCTGGACTGTTATGATTGTTCATTAGATGTTCCAGATCTTCATCTGTCTGGGCATCTGGGTTAAGGAACTCGTCACTAAGGATTGAAAGGTGAAAATAAAAAAAAAGCAAAGCATAACTGTACTTCCAGATACATAGAAAATGACAAAGCAAGTTCGGAGCATATCGCCAAATTTGGTGATAAGCTTGAGATCTACCCGTTTAACATTTTCACGAAGCGATTTATTTGAGCGAAGCATTGACTCGATAATATAAAGAAAATATTTGAGGTCGAAATAAGCCTCAAACAAACTGAACACAAAATGATTGAATAAGGTGCGGATTTAGGCCGGTTTCAACCTCACAATACCCCATATTTTTTTTGCACACTACTATAATAATATGAAAAGTTAATAATGAAAAATTATGAAAATAAAGTATATCGATGAATATCCATGTCAATGTTATATTTCTAATATACTCGTAACATTGACATGGATATTCATCGATATAAATTCATTTCCATCACTATTGCTGCCCTGATTTAGTGCGTTTTGGGGTCTAAAACGACCTCAAATATATTTTAGGTGTTTTCCCTAAAATTAACAGTCAGAACCTGGTGCGAAGCTAGGTGTAGTTAAAACAAAACCATATAAGTAAATTTATAAAATAAAATAAATTCATAAAACTAGACATGGAATCACGTTCCTGATCAAACTACAACACATTAACCGAACGATTAAAACATGAGGCAAAAAAGGTCTGATCCGCACTGCAAGGAAGTTTAGAGTTGGGCTTATTCGACCTGAACCACACCAGCTGAAAGTTCTTTAAAATAGAGCACGCCGTGAACGTGTTAAGACTCGATAGTTTTAGGCTGTCCCGGAAGTTGTACTTGGTAAGCCAGCCTTTGCTTCCACCATTATGCACAGGGAATTACGTTTTGGTCCATACGGCAAATGATCTCCTGGCTGCACTCTTTGAATTCGATATGAATGATGGAGACGGACTGACGGACCATCAGTCGTGTCAGAGCTCATTCCCTGACGTTAAGTCCAGCCAAAAACCTGTTAGGCGAGCTCTGTCTTCTTTGTACACCCACAAGTCGAGTTGGCCAAGCGGCATCTCTCCTCTGTGCCCCTATCATGTGCTCCTAAACCGGTGCTAACGCGTTTGTTTCGGCACTCTTACTTAGTCGGTATAGTATCCATTCTCGTGGAAGATTACCCTTTTCGACCTGATCCCATGAAATAGCGATATTCCAATCCTAATTACCACAGGTTCATTGCTATTACCTCCGTTCTGTCTAAAGTAGTGGAGAGTATGATAAATAGCCAGTTCTTGGTTTATCTGGAGGATCACCTATTGCTCAACGACCGTCAATACGGCTTCCGCTACGGTCGCTCAACCGGTGATCTTCTCGTGTACCAAATCTATCGCTGGGCTGCTGCTGTTCATGGGTAATGTATAAAATATTTTTTAGAGGTGTCCCGTATGATCGTTTGCCTTGTCTTTTTTATAAAAAAAACAAAAACTAAAATACCCACTTTTCTAAATAAATTTACTGACAAGGTATAAGATTTGTATATAAGAATTAAGAGCAAATAAAAAAATACTTCTTAAGTGATCTATTGCTTTTGTGAACTTACTTTACTGCATAGTACCTATGCATTTACATTTTTTTCATAAAAGATTTTTTTTTATATTTTTCAAGTAAATTTATTCAAGTTAATTTATTTCTTATTTTCATATTATTACTTTGTTCGTATTATAATATTGTCATAAGTCTTTGAAAACTATTGAAAAACTAGCTGTTACCAGCGACTTCGTCCGCGTTCAATATTTTGGTCATAGTGACTTACACATAAAAGATAGGTATATGCTGCCGCGGACTTTTATTTAGAACTATTTAAGATAAATAATCCTACAGTAATCTACCTAAAATTATCTTTGTGCTGTTTTTACTCCAACGATTAAAAAAGCTTTTTTTTAAAATCGGTGTTCCCATCTTCGAGTAATCTGAGAAACATACTTAATACGTATGTTCCTCAGATTACTCGAACCTTCTCCTTTTTTAAAGTCGGTTAATAAAATGAGATGATAGTCAGTTACAGATCTCCCAATTGCGTTATTATACGAAAAAACCGCATCTATGCCTTTCAAATTTGAGGTTGCCCACGATTTCTCCAGGATTCCATCTTTAGATCCTGATCTCCTTACTATGGGACCAATTGTGAAATATACCCTCTCGAACAAAAAAAAATTTTGAAAATCGGTCCACTCATCTTCGAATAATCGGGGAACATATAAAAGAACCTCCTTTTTTATTTCGGTTAAAAATCCCTATAAATTTTAACTTATTATGTTATTCTGATATCGAAGCTATATTACTGCAAAGTTTCATGAAAATCCGTTCAGTAGTTTTTTCGTGAAAGAGTAACAAACATACACACATCCGTACAAACTTTCGCATTTATAATATTAATAAGAAATAAGATAAGATAAGATGATAATCTGACGTTTTAAAGACCGTCAAAATTACGTTTAACATTTCCGTTACGAGTGTACACAAATATGTACATACATATGAGGGAAGCTTTTAAGGGAGCTTTGGACAATAACGGAGTAATGAAAGTAATGTATAAGATATTTTTAGCGATTTCATTTATTTACATAAAGAAAACAATATTTATACCTTAGTAACTAAAGACTTAGAAGTTTTGTCATAATTTATATATTTTATCACATATTTATTACTCATTTTTCTTAAATAATAAAATAATAAAGCTTACCAACCGCATTTTACCCGTAGGAGTACAGAAAAGGATTAAATGTTTAAATTTATATCTAAATTATTATAACACTATCTAAAATTGTAGCATTTGCAATAGATCGATTAATCTGATACGGTTGAAGCGATTGGCTCTTCTGACTGAGGAGTTTTGGTGGATTGTTCAGCCTCTTCTGCAGAAGGTTGATAAGCAACTTCTGTAGAAGAAGATTGTCCGATGGCTTCAGTTGAACTCGATTGCTCAGGAGCTAAAGTAGAAGATGATGATTCAGAAAGTTCAGATGATGCAGGCGATTCAGAAGTGGAAATAAAAGCCTGTTTTGCTGAAGCTGTTGCTCCCTGTTCAGATTCAGTAGGCTGAACAGGAACTGGCAATGAAGCTGCTTCGCTACTCACATCTATATTGGCTGGCGATGCATCACTGGCATTTACTGGGTCAGATTCTATTCCTTGTTGTGTTGCCTCAGTAGATTGATCATTTTTATCTTCAATAGCTTCCTCACCTTCAGATACAAGTTTATCTTTTTCTGTAGCGCCTTGTGTAAAAGATTCAGATGAAGGAACTTCGCTTTGGATTGCATTTTGTGGACTTATAGCAACATCATTTAGGACAGCATCATCCGGAACTTCACCTTCTGAGACTGCATCAGCCGGAGCTGCGTCACCTGAGCCAGCTGGGGATGGTTCACCTGGGCCTGCGTCAGCTGGGACTGCGTCACTTAGGCCTGCATCACCTGAGCCTGCATTACCTGGGGCTGTTTCACCTGGGGCTGCCTCAGCTGGGGTTGCGTTAGCTGCGGCTGTGTTATCTGGGCCTGCGTCTGCTGGTGCTGCATCAACTGGGATTGCGTCACTTGGTCCTGCGTCACCTGGGCTTGCGTCAGCTGGGGCTGCATCAGCTGCGGCTGTGACTGATTTAGCTGGAGTTAAATCAGTAGGGGCTGGTCCGACTGAGGCTACTTCAGCTGGAATAGCATTAGCTGGGGCTGGAAGATCTTGAATAGGAGAGGTAGCTTCTTCTGCAGAGGGTTCATTAGGCTTGCTCAAAACCTGAGGTACGTCTATTTTACTAACTTTTCTTGCAGCAAGACCTGAAGCAGATACTGAACTGTCGTCAGATTTTAACGCGCGTCCAGATTTTTCCCCTGAATTGGAAGACGTCGATATGGAGACAGGAGATTTCGGTAGATGGTCACCAATAGGCTGGAAGCCGTTCTCGTCGGCAATGTATCTATTTAAAAATATATTTAAATATTATAATAAAAAATATAATTATTGTATAATGTCAAAAAATATTTGAACTATAATATAGTTATTTAACATATTTAAACTATAACGAAATATTGTTATATGACTTGCCTACGGAGGATTCCGTACCAATTTCAAAATTGTATATCGGGAAATGGGAGCAACTGACAAAATTTTATAAAATTAATTTAGTAAATAAAATCTGGATTGGTCTCACCTTACAGATATGACAGTACCGTCCGGAGCAGTGTAAGAATAAGAACCTTGTTGTACATGAATCTCATCACTGTAATCTTCATTTTCGCTGGCTTCATTGCTGCTTGCTTGTCGGCTCTTGGGTAAAACTTTATCATATGATATTTCTTCTCGTTTGATTCCATTGCCAGTTTCATAACTACAACATTTATATTTATACCAATTTAGTGGTGATGACGTTAAGTAACCATTTTCATGTAAACCAGTAGTACCTTTATTTTAAATATATATACTTAATAGAAATATTCTTAATAGTCTTAAAATATTTATATGTTATGATAAAATATTTTTTTATTAAATTTAAATCATATTTTGCTATTATCAACTATCTTGCCTCAAGTACAGAAGATTAAATTATTGCACGTAAAATATACCAATAAGACATTGTACAGAATATAGCAGTACACGCTCTGGTTAAGGGCTCAATCTCCACTCAAAAAGAAGACCATATATTTTATCATCACATAAAGCTTGCCGTTAGATATCACCAATTTAAATGCAAACTACTATTTTTTGTTTCAATTATTTAAAAAAGAGAATGATAACAAATATATTTAATAATAATACAATAATAAATATTCTAAAAACCGAAAACACATTTACTTTGAAGTTCCAAATACTATTTTCATACAACAAAATACTAGAAAAAAATTGTATTATTAATTTCCAGCAGTTGGTGGTCTTGTGTTCTCCAATGTCTCCATCAATTGTGTAACGCAAAGCTGCCTTTGTGATCATTGTATCATATTTTTTCATTTTCTTTACTTAAATTAACGTACTAAATAGGAATTTGATTTAAAGCCCTATGTGTACTGTTTTTTCTATATTAACCGTAATAATCCACATTCCACTTCTGATGCTTAAAATTAAGTAGAAAAGTATCCATAATCCATATATAAAAACTTTGTAAGTAGTACGTTGACTATTTCACTAAATTGGAGATTAATCACATTATATATTAAGTTTTTGTTTACTGTAATAAATATTTGTATCATATTTGAAATAATTTGAAAGAGGTCAGCTAGCTAATTAGCTAATTTTGTATATTTTTACTATGGAATAATTAACTAACATAATAAAAAGAAAGAAAAAAATATTTTTGTTTTATTTACAAACTTGCAGCAAACTGGAAGGATATTGAAATAATGTGGCATTTATTTTTATATATTTATTTTTATAATTAACCTTCTGTTAATACTTGTTATTACCATGAAATTCTACAATCCACATCTCTAGGCGATAACTGAGTAATTTAAATTTAAAAAATATTAAAAAGCAAAATGTTTTAATTGACATATGTTTTTATGATGCTTGCATTATATTAATTTTGTTTAAAGTTAAAAGAAATTACATTGTAATACCTGAATTTGTAGGTTCCATTGGGTTCAAATTCTTCAGACTGAGAAACTATTGGTATCACCGTTGGTTGCTGCTTTTCAGGTGGTAGCTCAGCTGGCGCCGCATTGATGTAAGATACGAGCCAGAGGCACAAAATGATGTTTTTCAAATACATTCTAACTTAATTCTTAGTACTTCCAAAAATCACTAATGAATGATACTCCAGACTTTATGAGCACTTATATGTAAGACTCATCTATTTACACTATCCTCCCCCCGCCTTCCGGTGGAGCCTTAGCGTATGCTAAATACTTCAACCTTAGCGGTTGACTGAGGTGTTCTTTGGAAAATTGCACAATCGACGAGGTGTCAATAATGTGACATGAAGGGTGACGATCAAACGCGATTAAAATGATAAATACTTCATGCAAGACCTGAAATAAAATGTACGTAATGTTCTTTAGTTTTCAGTGATGCATTAAGAGAAAACACTTTGCGCAATGGCTGTATAAAATATTATGTATGTACAAAAGATAATATTTATTTTTATGTTTTGAATGTATTTTGAAACTTTAATATATTTTTTCTTAAGATCTTACTGTTCTCAGTTTGTATTTATCAAAGTATTTCTGGTACTATAAAAGATTGGATGTTCATTTTACAGATGTATCTCGGTTAGTTATATTGATTTTTTAATTATTAAATTAGGTTACATATTCAACAATGTGGCTTGAAGTCATTACTTGACACATGAATCTTAGCCATAAATATATAGATTGTTTATAAAAACTTAAATATAATTTGGATTTTAAGAAGTGCATGCTTTTATAAACTGCTTAATGCTATACCAAAATATAAATATATTCATACCTATAACAGAGGTTAAATATTTTTTAATGTTTTTATACTTGTTTGACTAGTGGTTTGACTGTCTACATAAATATTTTAAAGTAGAAGTAGCTATAATTGTATGCTGACACATCTTCATTACGATTTCAAACGTGTTACTGATACGTTGTAGTGTCATAAATAAATAAGTAATTATTTAAAATGTTTGAAGTAAGTATTGTATTATGCTTAATTTTTGTAAACGCAGTGATTAGTGGTGCTTTGGAATATAACTTCAATAGTAAAATGTTTGTCTCTGAGAATTATAGACACAATCAGCAGCCCTCATTCGAACCATACAATACCCCAGATGCAGAAATTAATGAAAATATTAAGAATGAACAAATTGGAGTAGCTGAAAAAATTAGTAAGTCAGATTCTATTTTGGATTTACAGTCTTCGAAACCTTATGTAGAAGCTATAAAATTACACTCTGGCAATAATTCTCAGGTGAGCAGTGCAAATAACAAAGTTAAAAGACGCAAACTAAGAAGAAAACAAAATCCTTTGGATGATGTAAATGGTACAGTAAAACAGCCACTTCCTTATTTAGATGTAAAAGACAACGTTACTGTAGAACTAGTAAGCACTTCACCAAGTCCCAGAACAGTTGTTCCAAAAACATTCACAAAACGACCTATTCAATTTAATCCTGTTCCAAAAAAGAAATGGGAAAATACACGCGCTCCTGTGGTAAAAATACTAGAAGAAACAAATTATGTATTTGCACACAATGGAAATTTTCATTACAGGTAAGTTAAGGTATAACTTCTTTAACCCGTATTTTATATTTAATCACATGTGAATTATTTGAGATAGATACATTTATATCGGACAGTATTTAATAATATGTTTGTTGTTACAGTTTCGAAGGAGCTGATGGAACTAAAGTTTCCAGCACAGGCGAACTGAAATCATTCAACGATGAAAAATCTGGTGAAGCAGTCGCAGGAGAAATACATTACAAAGTAATTATACAGTATTCACTACTTTAACACCATAATTGCACATTGCGCACGATAGATTATTTATTACATTTTTAATCTCTACATTGGTGAAAAGTGAAGTCATGCTTGACATATTTGATAATAATTAAGACGATATCTTGATATCTCTTTCAATATAATAATAATTATGATGATGCCTATCAACATAAAATAAATTAAAGAGGCTATATTTAAATAGAGTTTCTTTTTATGTAGTAACAGCATTTATTATATTATAATTAAATATCGTGTTAGAATTATTTACTAGGCCTGCGTGGCGACAGGTTGTGTTTTCAATATTAATTGTTTTCATTTCTTCATTCTAGTACCTAGGCAGAGCGAAACCTATTTTAACTAACTTCGTTTAAAAAGAATTTAAAATATACATAACAATGAATATAACTAATAATGCTAATTAAATTATGGAATGCTATAAATATCTACGAGATGTTAGGCCTTAAAGGTTAAAAGTAGTCACGTATGCCCTTGAACTATAAATTTTATCCAGGTAATATTTACATGTCTCGTCTAGAATAATAATTTGTTTATTTATAATAAAAAAATAAGATGTTCAAGTATTGTTAATCACACAAATAGGTTACCATAATATATGTTAATGGATTTTTTATGTTAAAATGTGTATTTTTGAGTTAATCATATTAACATAAGACATTTTAATTTGAAATATGTTAAATTAAAATTTAGTAAAATGAAAAAATATTTTATATAGTAGTTAATCATGACCACATATTTTCTATCTATAATTAATTCAGGGTATTTTAAAAATGATCATATTATTTAAAATACGTTAATATTTATACACTAAGTAATTATATGCATTCATTGATGAGTAATATGAATAAACATTTAATAATTAAAATAAACACTTTATGTATTTCACAGGATAACGAAGGTAACGATTTCAGCTTGTCATATACTGCTGATGAGAACGGGTACAGGCCTTATGGTGCTCATCTACCAACTCCTCCTCCTAT
>DWMZ01003124.1:0-13156 GCA_018249855.1 Eueides tales michaeli | reverse complement strand
TAAAATCATCAGTAAAATTTCTTATAAAAAAGAACAGACTCTTAACTAACCGACGACACTAATAACTGAGGCATCGATTTTCAACCGTCAAAGACTATGAAAATAAAATAGAAAAATTTCATAGAAGAACCCTTTATAAAGCGCGATTAAATTGATTGAAAAATGTTATTTAATTACCTAGTTCCTCGTCTAATATATTAGAAATTGCTTTTATATAGGTGTAGCTGAGATTGATATTATGTTCACAATGTCGCTTTTGTTTTTAGATTTTATATCCATTTAGTATAAAAGTTATTACACTCATTACTCTCTTCACATTATTTGTAGATTATATTTTCAGCTTCATGCTGTATCCATATGGCACGGTAGGCAGAGGAAACCTGGGAACTAATTAAGACACAACGTTCCGTTCATCACTTTGTGTTGCGTGTTGAGTGGCGGAACTCAGTGCCGCGCTGTGCCTCGATACCAGAGCTAAAAAATGATAATATTATGGATGCGACTATAAACACGACAGGTTGTGGGTTCAATCCCCACTCTTTTCTCTTATTAAATACTCCCCGGAAGTATTTAATATTTTCTAATTAATATTTAATGTTTTCATAAATAATTAATATTTAATGTTTTCATTTCTTCTCTGTAGTAAAAAGGCAATTCGACGACAACGGTGGAAAATAAGTTTCAATACTAGGTTACCAAGTTCCTCTTGCCTACTCTGTTATGCACAGGATATAGCAAGAAGCAATATAAGAAGAACTATCAATTTGCACTAGCAGTTCCAGAGGTTACCATGTTCAAATAAACAAACTTCTCAGCTTTACAATATCAGTATATAAAACCGAAACTTTAACTACGATATCGCTCATGAAACTCCAGTTTTGAATATATTAAGCGGCCTTATTTCGCTTTATGTAAACCCTCCAGATAATTTATCAGTGTTTACATAACAAATATGGCCACTGCTTTAGATTCCGCGTGAATAACTATTTGAAAGTATGGACATTGCTTACTTGCGACCCGCCCGCATCTTCGCCCTCTTGGATTACACTATTTTAATTAACATTCTCAATTAATAAAATTATTACAAATTAAAATCTCAGCTACAAAAAAAATTTAAATATTTGTCTAAGTAAATATTTAAAATTCACGTATTTTTTTTATTTATTAATTGATTTAAATAAAACAAACATTACCCATATTGAAGAATCGTTGTCAAAATGTTATCGTGAAAACTGCATTTAAGCCAAGTTAAATCTAGTTAGTCTCTGAGATTAGCACCTTGAAAGACACAAACAAACAGACAAAAATGTTAAAACTCACTATTTTCAGTCCTATTAAAATAATAAACGTTCATTTTAAAAACGTATAAAAATTTGAACGTAGCAGGATTTGAATTTCAACCCGCGTCTCTTAGAAACCGTTCAAGCTCTATCCCGCTACGTTCACTTTTGTATACGTTTTTAAAATTAGTACTTATATTTCCTTAGTGTGGCATTTTAACACTTTAAAAATAGTAAGAATAAAAATCGTTCCCTATATATTTTTTATATATCTTCTGTGTACAGACAGTGATCACTTTCAATTTATTATAAGTATAGATATATTTTAGCCTTACCCTGTTATTAAATTCACGGGGTCACTGCACGTCACAAGGTAGGCTAAGAGATCTTGGGAAATGTTGAAATTCTTACAATTAAAGTCAAAAACGAAATATCAATTAGAAAAATTTTAAACTTCAACTACAAAAAATAACTATTATAGAACTAATAAGTAAAGATATTCAGACTCTACAAAGTCAGCTATCAAATGTCGTGATTCTCAGTAAAGTCAGTCAGCTCAAGTTGCTACTTAGTGTCCATCAGTTTGTGAGCATCGAGCAAACTTAGTCTTTATAATATAATAGTAAGTTATATAAGTATGATAGTTTCATAAATTAACGTAGTAGTCGTGACATAGCGGTGTAGTATATGATGGTATAATCGTTGGTTTAGAGTTTGATTCCCCAAGAAATGAATTATTACGAGGGAACCTGGTCACCTAGTGTCATTAAGACTTTCCGTCAAATTCTTAAGGCATTGAGCTATTGCGTGTTGAGCGACGGAACTAAACTGTGCGTTGTCCTGGTTATCAGAGCGAAGAAATATCGATTAGGAAAGACTGTCAGGCTATTTTTTTAATTGCTATAAGATTTTGTCCATACATCGACAAAGAAGTTCCACTTCAATACATTTTTAATTTAAACAAACAGTTCCTGAGAAAAGTACACCCAAAAAAATATTTCAACATTAGACAATATATGTACATCCAATTAAAACATTGATTTTTAATAAAGTGCAAACATATTTTAAATCGGTCTACTATTTGCGGTTCGTGATGTAGTCTCGTGGAGATAAATACTGTTGATATTGTTTCTCGATGGAGATGAAGAGTTGAATGTTTTATATAGTTTGTTTTCCGATGCGAAACGGATATTGTATGCTTAATCTGTATTTCTGTTTGTATTTGTTTGTGTATTTGCATGTGCGTGTCTGTGTGTGTTTGTGTACGGTTGTGGGTAGTTTCAGAATAAATCGTATAGTAGCTTCCGAACGAATGTTCCACTTCTAATTTAATAGAATGGCGTCTTAATCAGGCGTTTCATCATGACTGATTCAAGAAAAAGTAATTAGCTGTTGATATTTTTGACATTTTTTTATTACTAATAGAAGTTTCATAATTTAGCAGCTTCACCTATAGCTTAATGTACCAATATGTATAAAATAATTATTTGTCCTCGCCTGAAGTACTTAGTTTCGTTTATTTTTGCTTGTTTTCCTTGATTTTTTATTCATTTATATTTTTAAGCCTTTATTAACAACCATTAAGTAGATGTAAAAAGATCAATCCTCTCGTGTTCATTCACTTTACTTTAACATATCTTTGAACCTTTACAAATATTGTAATATAAACTTTATTGCTTATATATTAAGGAATATTTTATATTAAAAGCGAACATATTTTCATTATGAATCTAACAAACTGTAGGACAACAAGATTGCATTCCACGGCTTGTACTAAATGTTCGGACGGTATATAAGTACTTCAGCTCCTTAGTACTTGAATTTTGGGAACTAATGTTTAAAGTAGACAGTTATTTGTATCAATTTTATATAATTTGTCTAACTTAATAATGTGTGATGGATTAATAATTATTAGCGGCTCGTTCGTGAGGCAGGAGCACAAACGTGAGACTGTAAACACGACAGGATTCATCGGAAAGTGGGAAACGGAACAGAGTGTCGTAACATTAGGTTCCTGAGTGTTCTCGGTTTACCCTGTCATGTGCGAAACATAGTCTGAAGCTGAAAAAAATATGTTTTTGATTTATTGAAAAAATTTTGTAGAATTTATCTTTTCATTGGAACCTTATTTGGGGATAGATATCTAGATGATTAGTTGTAGCCCCATAGTATCGATCCCATTGGTGAGTGCTTTTTAAATTCAGGTTTCTTGTTCAGTTTAATATTTATTTGTATTTCATATATTTTTCTCCGGAATAATTGCTTTTATGCTATTATAAATCGTATTCGCAGAAGACACAAGCTGTAAATAGGATTTTAGAAATCTATCCTAGTTCTACTCTCTTCAGATATTTAAAAGGATTATATTGAAAATTTTGTTTGATTAAAAGCTTTAATCTAAGAAACTAGTAGGTTCAAGCATATATGACGATGTATTCACGAGTACAATAAGGCACAACTAAAATAAAAAAATGATGAATATTTTCATTGGAATATGCGGGTGAAGCTGCTGGTGGCTGAAATGATTAGTAATATAAGTTGAAAAGTTTAGAAATACCGTGTGGTAATTTATAACCATAAATCTAGTGGGTTCGATTCCCATTTCATATAAGAAATTATTATTGTTTCTTCTATAGAGAAGACGAAATGTGGTGTTGACTTTTACCACTCAATTCGCAATATATGAAAACCAGGTTGAAAGTGAAAATGTAGTGTTTTAGTAATATGTACTCTGGTCCTATCACACTATTTTATATAGCTCTTTAAAGCTTTTTATATATTAAAATGATTATATAAAAAATATTAATATAATAAATAAATAAATATTAACATAATGAAAAAATCATATACGATGTGGTATATATGAGTTTCAAGAAACAATATTATATATATTAAACAAGGTTAAAGGCCAGATAACTTAACTAGTTATATAGAAACATCGTCCCAACGGTCGCCAGTGTGGACCGCAAACCGATAAATTTTCAGCGCATAGCAAATATTAAGAGGAACCTCTTGATTAAACGTAATGGACGCACACGGATCATAAGCTTAGTACGTTTAGTGTAATACTAGGTTAGTTGAGAGTATCATGGAATTGTTGGGCAGTTTTTGACCGTGACTGATGAATGTGGGTTCAATTCCAACGGGAAATTATTATTTTTAGTTACTTTGCGCTGCGATGGTTTAGTATAATAATTCTATTATATATTTTAAGTCCCCAGATGAAAAATTTTTGTTTTATATGGTGGTTCTCAGGTATTATATTTCATGAAAATCGAATTAATAATAAGAATAATATGTTTGTTAGCTACAAGCACTTTGGTAAGACGAGGTAGTGATTTTTCTAGTCGTAGGTATTTTTTAGCTTTGCACTCGCTATCCCACACTTGACGGGGTAGGCAGAGGAAACTTGGGAACCTAATATTAAGACACTCTTTTCCATTCCCTACTTTCGTACGAATTTGAGGTATTACATATTGAGTGTCGTAAATCAACTTTGCCTTGTTACCAGAGCGAAGAAATGAAAACATTAAATGTTTAGTTTGAAAATAATAAATATTTGATTTCCTCGAGTGAGAGTTTGAACCCACAACCCGTCGCGTATACAGTAACACGCTTATGCCACTATGCCACGACAGGTTTCAATTTTGGCAGGGCTTTTTAAATTTAATACTTTTATTCCGTCCTTTCCAAATTTAAATTTTAAATACACGTGCGGAACATCTTGTAACATATTGAAACTAACGCCGTAAACTCTAATAGATTAATTTACCTAAGTGTTTGTCTTTGATTATATAAAATTGAAAGCTTGTATTAAGCTCCAGCTCTAGTCTTAAAGGGAGGGTAGAGAGTTCGATGCTCGTATTGATGACATTTGATAGGTTATTACAGGTTAAGCATGGGTCAAAACAATTAAGTAATTTAGGCATACTATTTTTGTGTATGTATATAAAGTTAAGGTTGTAGTTAAACAATTTTAATCAAAATTAACGACTTAATCGCAGCTTTGCCCGATTATTTTTCTCGTTATATTATTGTGGCAAAATTTTGTTAGCAAACTTTATAAATTCTGTATATAATTTATATGCTTATGTACCTTTTGACTTATAACCTATATAATTGTAAGGTTTTATTAAAATTGGGTCTGTAGTTTTTGCATGAATGTGAAAAACTGAACCCTAACAGGATAATTTCGTTGTCCATATATATATCCGTCTGTCAAAGTTATTTTTCTGGAGATCACGTGATGGTGTGTCTATGTTCTTTTGGACTACCGAAAAAAATCAAGCTTCTAAATCATTGCAATCAAAAGATACAAGCATTAATTTTACTGAATTTTGTATAAAATTTGCCGTGTAATCAATACATGTACTCCCCGTGGATCTGTAGTTAAGAAACTTGGCACGAAGTAAGAATTTACAATAAAAATAAAGGGGGTAATCAGAAAAGTGATAATATATTGGTGTTTCACTTATAAAAAACATTATAAACTTATATTTCAAACAATATTTGCAATATTTCATACTTTTTTTCAACTTCACGCTGTAGGTTCAGTAGACAGAGGGAACCTTGAAACCTATTGTTAAGACATTCTTTTCTGTTTCCCACTTTCTATCGAATTTTAGGCATTGCGTGTTAAGTGGTGGAACTTAACGCCGCAATTTTGCCTAAGTAACTAGAAGAAATGAAATTATTAAATATTTTTATTGAAAATATTAAATATCTTACTTCCTTGAGTGGGGATCGGACTCACAACTTATCGCGTTTACAGCCACACTCTTGTGTTCCTACGGTATGACAGGCCTCATGGCCTCAAGGTCTTATACAAAAGTGACTTGTCAATTCATTCATTTGCAATTTTTTTTAAATATTACTTATTTTCACTAATTTTATTAAAAAAAAACGGAAAGACAAACCGTTTCCTCCATAATATAAGAAAAAAAAAACCAAACCAGAAAATAGAATTTTTTAACCAAACACTACTTACAAGTATTATCGAAGCTAGCAAAGTTTTTACAAGTGAACCAGGACTGGAGTGAGAACTTAGAATCTCTGAGTCCTTATCTAAACCTTTATACCGAGCTGTGATTTAAGAGGCAACTAATTTGAGGCCGCGGTTTCTTTCACTTTGGCGCTGTGTCTTGTATTGTGAGAGTAGAATGTAGGTAAAATAATATTTATTATATAGCTTCACGCTTTCATTTCCCTCATATAGCAGTGTAGACTGAGGGAACCTGGGACCCCTTTGATAAGAGTTGCTTTATAAATTCAAACACTTCCCTCGATTTTTCTTCAAATTTCAGAGTAGCCTATCGTGAAACTTAACACACTCTATCTTACCAGAGTGCAAAAATTGTACAATAAGTGAGATTCGACCCCATAATTATCAATTAATCAATTTATCCTTTATAATTTACATTATAATAATTTTTGTTTAAGGCCGGTCGTGGCGCAAGAGCACAAGCGTGTGACCGACCATAAACGCAACAGGTTGTGGGCTCGATTCCCATTAGAGGAAATATTTAATACCTTCAAATTAATTATTTAATGTATAGATATATACCCTCCGCCCACCCTGCCTTATGCAAGATCCGGTACGAATGTCACGTTAAAAGATATTTAAATAATAGATAATAACGTATATAAAAACTTTTTGAATAACAATTTAACCTCGTCCCTGTATTTATTTTCTCGTATTTACTTTTTTTGTAATAAAAAATCTCTTTAAAAATATAAAAATGATGATATTTAAATTTATAAATTCATCTTCATGTTAAAATTCCATGCGTGTTCGAAACCAATTTGACTATATTCAGGAGACACTCGTTAATACTTCAAAGTGCACTACGATACGGAACTACCAACTAGCTTTTTGAATAACAATAAAAATACCAAAAGAACACTTACTATTAAGACACAATGGTACTGTTGAAATCGAACCCGTAATCCTCCACCAGTCACAGCTTTCTCTATGCAGAATACAACTTGAAACTAAAACAAAAACGTCTGTCATCACATAGGATATATTCATACACTGTAGTACGATAGATGACCCTATTACAGGCGAGAGGACAGTTGTCGAGCAAATGTGGGTTAAAACATGTCTGACTTCAAGCTAAAAATAAGTTTTAAATTAATGTAGTCATATCAGCTTTGCTTCACACCCTTGTTTTTGTTGTGTTTTTTTTTATCGAATTAAGTTTTTTGGAAAGTGTGAATATGTGTTAAAAATATTAGTTTTATGTTAAAATTAGTCGTAAGAATGTCTGTTTCTATTAGAGAATTTAGTATATAAGACATTTTTTATATACAGTCCTGACATATAGAACATAAAAAGTGAGGAAATGAAATATTTATTTTCAAACAACATTCAATGTTTTTATTTATTCACTCCTGTCCAGAGTTCTACCACTCAACACGCAATGCTTCAAATTCGGCAGAAAGTGTGGAATAGAAGTGGGAAAGAGTGTCTTAAAACTAGATTTCCCCTCTCTACCCTTCCATGTGCGGATTACAGCGTGAAGCTAAAGGAAACATTAAAGCACACACGACGGCATCAACATACAAATTTCTAACATATTTGTATGAAAAAAAAAAACAAGAAAAAAGAACTTAAACTTTGACATCAAAGTTTGTAGGGAATGAGCTCTTACTTTCCGAGATGAATTCGCTGCGGAAACGGCAAGGTGACCCGGTTTTAGAGATATTTGTTAAGTTACGTTTTTGGTTAACATACGGTCGTGGTTTTGGACTTTAATAGAAAATGTTATTTATGGGTTATAATATTCTTATTATATTGGGCTATTATAATATTAGAGGCCTGTCGTACCGCAGGGGTACAAGCGTGCGACGCTAGACGAGATAAGCTCAAGCAACAATTATTTTTAATTAATAATTAGCGCAAAATATTGAAATTTCCTCAAAATATGTAATTATACTGTCGCTATAACAACAAATACTAAAAAATATATATTTAAGGCATCTGTTATGCAAGAATTACTCTAAAGTGCCAAATTTAAATGTTGTTAGTACCTTATTTGTTAAATATCTGTCAGCTACTCGTTAATGAAATACTTTTATAAATATAAATTGGTAAACTACTTTACACATTTTCTATTTTTTTACCTTTATACTGCATCCCACACTTAGCAATGCAGGCATAGGGACCTTGGGAACCTAGGATGAAGACACTTCGTTTCCAATAAAACACTTCAGTTCCCTACGTGCCTGAATTTTGCAGGCATTGCTTGTTAAAAGGCGGAGTTGAACGCCGCTCTTGACCTTTCATTACCAGACCGAGGATACAAATATATGAAATATTTCATTTCTTCCAATGTGTATATATGTATGTATATATTTTTAAATAAAATATATACTTCAAATGCTTCATCTCTCTTAACAAAACTCTGCCTATCATTATAACAGAACTGTAAAGCTTAAGTTAAACCCCAGTTAGCACTATTCACTCTTATCACATACTGAAGAGTTCAAAACTAATCTACTTCATTAACCAAATAGCACAATTTTACGTTAAATCTACGTTTAATTAGTGACGCGATGGCAACTTTGTGAAATAATCAAGGGGATGTATGGAGCAAGTTTAGTATGAAGTTCGTTGGACTGTTAAGTTTTATTGCGACATCTTCCTTCATTGTAATAGTTAATGGATTTTGAAAACCATCGAGTTCAACAGTAAAAGAAACGGTTGTAGGTTCGATTTCCACTCGCGGGAATGAAATAGTTATTATAGATATTATATTACTTCTGTATTTCATTTATAGTTATTATAGTTTCATTCTTATAGTAGGGTACGTAAAGGGTACTTGGGAAATGTTAGGACATTCCATTGTTACTAAGACTTTACTGTGTCTCACATTTCGACGAATTCATCTCTATCTACCCTGCCATGCGCGAGATACTGCGTGAAGTGATAAAAAATATTATATCATAATTTGCCATTGGAATTACACTGATAGTCAAAGACTGCCTAACAATTCCACGATGCCCTCAACTAACCTAGTATTACACTAAACGTACTAAGCTTATAATCTGTGTACGTTCATTGCGTTTAATCAAGAGGTTCCCGGCTCTTAATATTTGCTGCGCGCTGATAATTTGTCAGTTGGCGGTCCACACTGGCTACCGTTGGGACGACGTTTCTATGTAACTTGTTAAGTTATCTGACTTTTACCCTTATTTATTTATTAATTTGCTTATTTTTCAGCTTCACGCTGTATCCCGCACATGGCTGGATAGGCAGATGGAACTTAGGAACCTAGTGTTAAAACTCTATTTCCACCACTTCTATTTCCCACTTTCCGCCGAATTTGAGCCATCGGGTGATGAGTGGCGGAACTCTACTTCGCGATTTTATCTTATTACCAGAGCGAAGAAATGAATTATTAAATATTTAAATTTAAAATATAAAATATTTTATTTCCTCGAGTGGAGATCGAACCCACAACCTGTCGGTTACAGTCACATGCTTGTACCTACATATCTCAAGATCTCAAACTATATCGTCATAAATTTAAATATATTTTACTATTTAATAATATTGAAAATTGAGACCTGATGTGGCCACGTACGTCATAATCAGTTCTATTAATTCAATTTGTTATCTAGAAAAGGCAGACATCCGTCGGTCTCTTTCAATAGCCCAGTTTTCAATACATCCAAACTTCATCCAATAATCAAAATTTATTTTTCCATATATTCCATAGTTCCTACATGCATATATGTATCCTCACTGATGCGTAAACAGTAAAATATTTTGATATTGTCTAAAAGGCCAAAGTCTTTTAAGGACCAGGTTCTTCTGAATTCGAGAATTGTAAAAGATAAAAAAAACATGTTAATAATATATGTGTCTGTAAAGGAATCTAGTTATTGTTTTAATTCGCCTGTTTTATCATAGTGTACAGTAGTAAAACTAAATAATATCTTTTTTAATACATTGTAACATTAAATAACACGGAAAATATTTTCTATTTCATTGTCTTCCAACATTTGCACCCACTCTATCAAAGGCTATACGAGTTTCAAGTAATCTGATATTTCATTACAAGCAACTTAGCGGCTGTGAGACTCCAACGGAGACTTTTATGTGTTCTTTATGAAGGTACACTGAGAGAAGATAAAAATACAAAATATATATATTTACTACTGGGGCATATTGTGGTGCTGGGGCACAAGCGTGCGGCTGTAAATGTGACAGGTTATGGGTTTGATTCTCATTCGAAAAAATGAAACATTATATATTTGCCAATATATAATCAACATTATTATCTCAAATGCTAATAATCTCGTTACCACAGCAATAGAAAAATTAACTACATATGTGAACTTTTTTCCTCACTCTAAAACTCTAGCTACAGATGGCTTGGATCCTTGTGCTATTGTCGGTAGATTTTTTTATGTTAAAATAAAATTAAATTTAAAATATTTAAAAAAGTGTATGTTTTGTAAGCAGTAGGAACCTAAGAACATAGTGTTAAGAAAATCTGGAGCTATTGCAGATTGAGTGGTGGAATTCAACCCCGCGCTTTGCCTTGTTACCAGAGCGAAGTAATAAAAAATTAAGCATTTAATTTCCTCAATTGGGATCGAACCCTCAACCTGTTCCATACAGTAACTAACTAGACAAATAATGACCAGTGTATACAAGTCATAACAAGCTCGCATATTCAGACCAGGTTGGTAGGTAAGCAAGTAAATTGGATTTTAAGTTCTTTAATCTCCTGGAAGTCGTACTGCGTAAGATGTTTTATTAATTTGAATTTGAATAAGACATGACAAAGTCAGATTATGAGTATCTATGCTTAAGTTTATTGTTTGAAATTTGGGTTTTTATATGAATTAGATAATATTACATAGATACCTGTCGTGGCACAAAGACAGGCGTGCGGATGTAAAGGCAAAGGTTGTGAATTCAGTTTTCACTAGAGGAAATGAATTGTTTATATATTATAATATTTTAACTTTCATCGCTCTGGTAATAAAACAAAAGACTTGACTATGATTTTCGCTAATTAATGTCTTAATTTGACGGAAAGTGGGGAACGGAAGTGTTTTGATGACACTAAATCTAATATAGGGTGAAGCTAAAAAAATATAACGGTTGTTGGACTATTGTGTAGAACAATGGAAAGGCAGAGAAAACCTTTTAAGTTACTCCGTACCCCAATACCTTACTAAAAAAAATAATTTCTCGAGTGGGCGTTGGACCCACAACCATCGAGCCCACAGTCAACCTCTGTACTATGACGGCCTTAATATATAATTTTCAATTTAATTTAATACAAATTATTCACATAAAAATACTACTTTACAACATCAAATTAAAAATTATTAGAAAATAGAATCGTTTTTTAGCTTCATGCTGTATCCCGCACTTGACAAAGTAGGCACAAGGAACCTGAGAACCTAGTGTTAAGACATTCCGTTCTGTTCCCAACTTTACTCTTTCATCAACGTTGAATATAAGTACATTCTACCTATACAAGAATTAAGAAAGAAACAAAAAAATACATTAAAATTAGCTTAGGTAGAAAACAGTTACATTAAAACAAAAGTTAAAAAACTATTCATTTCAAACTCAATCCCGGAACGTTAACACAGTTCATACAGCGGAACTCCATCGGTTTCAGTAAATTTCCAGGCGCTAGTTGAAATTAAATGTAAAGGTGGCTGGTTAAATATAACTGGTCTTGTCTAACTTAATAATTAATATTGTTAGGATATGCCAAATGTGGTGTAAACAAAGCGGGGATTTGGGAACTTCGTGTTATGACATTGCGTTCTTATTAAGACGAAATCAATGGTACGCTTTGCTTTGTTACCAGAGCGAAGATATAAAATATAAAATATTTCAATTTTTTCTGTAGGATTCGAACACATAACCTGTCGCGTTTACAGTCGTACGCATCTGCCCCTGCGCTAATACAGGCCTCCATACATTTTCATCATTAACTGTACTCATGTAAATTTGGAAGAGTTCAAACTACCCTCATAATGTATTATTTACGTAAGCTTGTAAGAGTATTATCATTTGCAATTCTGATGCACAGGGAAATACTTTGGAAGGAGTTTTCAACGTATTTGTGGTATGTATATAGAAAATAGTATATTTCATGTATAGATAGAGGCCATCATGTCAAATACTGTGAATTTGACTGTAAATGAGGCGGTTGTAGGGTCGATTTCCATCAGAGGAACGAATTATCTTTATTTCTTTACAACAAGTAAAGTATTTAAAATTTTCTATTTTCAGAGAAGTTGCGAAGTGGAAAGCAATATTAAAATTACAATTGAAATTAACATGTAAGCGAAATAATCTGTAAATATATATAGTTACTTTCAATAAAAATAAATATTATTTCAAACAGCGGAACTGGAGATTATCTATACGGCGGCGTATACAGAGTGAATTTCCTATTAAACTTTTTTTTAAATTCATGCTTTAACTTCGAGCTTTTAATTAAAATATTCCTCTTTTATACGCTGTGTCCCTCACATAGCAGAGTAAGTGGAGGGAGCTTAGAACTTTTTGTTAAGGACACTACATTCTACATTTTTGGCCAAATTTGAAGCAATGCCTGTTCATTGGCGGAGTTTAACGACGCGCTTGACTCAAAACTTGACTGAAAAAAGTATATATTTTATATCCTCGACTAGCGCAAAATCTGTCACATACAGAGATTTTTTTGAGTCTGCGACACCACTGCCCTCAATATTGTGTTCTACAAAGAGAAAATAATGTGCACGGGCAGCCTAAGTTACTCAAGTTAGAAGGCGGTAACGACGATAAAATAGGTTTTTAGCTTTTATATTGTTCGGTAAGGAAGTTACGGGTAACCATTATCCGAATTAAGCTC
>DWMZ01003123.1:0-13159 GCA_018249855.1 Eueides tales michaeli | reverse complement strand
AAATTTGAGGCATTGCGTGTTAAGTAGCGTAGCGTAAACGTCGACGTCGCGTTTCGCCTTGTTAACCAGAGAGAGAAAATTAAATTTAAATCAAAATCAAAATATTCTTTATTCAATTAGGCCATTAAAAGCACTTTTTAATCGTCAAGTTACATAGAAATGTGTGTAGTGTCAGTCCTACAGGAAGCTACCACCGGCTCGGAAGGCGGGTCTGCTGAGAAGAGCCGGTAAGAAACTCAACAGTTGCTCTTTTCAAAATATCAATTTAAGTAAATATATAACATAATTAGCTTCATAAGTGAGTACCAATAGCATTTAACCCCACTCAATCTTATCATAGTAATATTCTTGAATTGAATAATATGCTTTGCCCAACAATATATTTTTAACTTTCATTTTAAATTTTTGATGTGTCAAATTTAAAATCACCATGTCTCATAAAATACCTACTAACTTTTCGAAGATGAAAACTAGGAACAATCAGCTTGTTTTTGTTTTTTGCATTGATATCATGTATATGTACAGTAAGTAATTGTGGATATTTTTCCGAACAAGTAATATATTTTCATATATGTACTGTGATGCAGCCGTAAGAATACCCGTTTCTTTAAAAAGTTCTCTAATTCATTCCCGAGCTCCCATACTGTAAACGGCTCGAACTGCTCTTTTTTGAATTACGAATATAGAATCCATATCTGCAGCAATGCCCTAAAGTAATATTCCATAAGACAATATGCTATGAAAATAGCTAAAGTAGACTAGCCGTGCAGTATCAACATCCGTAACTTGCCTCATTTTTTTAATAGCGTAAACAGCGGAGCTCAACCTGCCCGCAAGAGAAGATGGATGGGGGCTCCATTGAAGTTTCGAGTCTAGGATTAGTCCCAAGAATACCGCGCTATCATAAAAATGGTGAATTTTATTATCACCGCGTAAATTCTATACATTTAGTTTTCTGTGCGATTGATTCAAAATTATTAATAGTCAACCAGTGACGTATTTGCGATAGTGTATTATTCACTTCGCATAACTGTCTTTCTTACGATCTACTTTAAACATTATTTCAATATTACATTTCCTGTAATGGGGATCGAACCCACACCCTTTCGTATTAGAGTCGTACGCTTATGCTTCACTTTCCGCCACGATGACCACCCAAAAATTCGAATTATGTACATATTTGTATTGTTTTAACTTCACGCTGTATCCCGTACAAGGCAGGGTTGGCAGAGGGAACCCGGGAACCTAGTGTTAAGACGCTCCGTTCCACTTCCATTCCCCACTTTCCGCTGAATTTGAGGCATTGCGTGTTGAGTGGTGGAACTTAACGCCGCGCTTTGCCTTATTACCAGAGCGAAATTGAAAATATTAAACATTTCACTTCCTCGACCGGGGATCGAACCCAGAACCTGACGGTTACAGCCACACGCTTGTGCCGCTGCACCACGACAGGCCTCTTGTATTTGTATTGTAATATGTAATAACATAAATATTAAATACAGGTAACAAATATCGATATTTAATTTGTAATATAAATTACTATACGAAAGAGTCATATAATATGAATATTAAAAAAAACTAAATTTGAGGTGTGTCGTGCCGCAAGGTCGAGGAGTACAAGCATGATGGGCTGTAAACATTACAGATTATGTGGTTTTTTTTTATGGAAAAGACACGGCAAACGAGCGTACGGGTCACCTGATGGTAAGTGATCACCGCCGCCCACGGCCCCGTGCAGCACCAGAGGAGCTACAAGAGCGTTGCCGGTGCTTAAGGTGGATGGGCACATTAAAGATGTGTTCGATACCCACTTAACGCTATGATTTTTTTCTTTGAACTCTTTATTAAATAGTTTTATTTATCTGCTCTGGTAACACGCAATGCCTCAAATTCAGCGAAAAGTGAGGAACGGGAGTGCCTTAACACTAGGTTCCCAAGTTCCCCGTACCCTACCTTATGGGGGATACAGAAAGAAGCTAAAAAAATACGATAAAGTTAAAACAAATCTCAAATTTTTCGGTTTTCCAAAGGGATTAAAAGTCAAAGTAATTAAAAGTTTCAAGCGGAAAATCCGAAACCATTTTTTTAATATCCGTGAAATATAATACCAGGAAAGATTTTAATAAGTCTTTTCTTGAATTTCACGCTTTATCCCGCACCGGGTAGGCAGGAAGGATCTGACATAAAAACTCTATGTTTTCTGCAAATCACTTTCGAGTAATGGATTTTACACACTTTTTCAAAATAAAGTAGAGAAAAATGAATCAAGTTTTCCTGAATAAGGATGATTATAATCACGAAGGATCTGGGTACGGTTCAATGGGAAAAAATATTCTTAGTTGAACAGAGGTTGTGGATTCGATGTCCACTTGAGAAAATTAACTTTTAGCGCTTTTAGTTACTTTTCGGGACATTGTAGATAATATCAATGCTTATATTTATCCTTAAAAACAAATATTTTTTTTTAGCTTTACGTTGCACGAGGCAGAGTAGGCAGAGGGAATCCGGGAACCTACTGTTAAACAAATATCCAGTAAATTAAACATTTCTTTAATATAAAAACAGACGAGGATTTCTATTCGTAAATAAAAGAAACATACAAATACCAAATCATGTATTCGCATAAAAAAAATAAAAATTACAGTTCAATTTTCGTCTTGTGCCATTCTCTGAACTTTTTCACTGCTTGAAAAACATCTTTAACAAAGACTTTCGGTTTTTCAAAAGCGAAGAAGTGTCCCCCTTCTTCTAAGACTGTAACTCCTAGAAGATTCGAGAACTTCGTTTTCAGGAGATTTGGTGGTTGGTAGAACAATTCGTTCTTCCCTTGAAGTGCCCAAGCGGGAACTGCTGTTTGGTACCTGAATGAAAATAATTATAGACATTACATTTTTTTCTCAGCAAAACATGGTAGGTTAGGCAGAAGAAACTTGGCAACTTAGTTAGTTCCCCACTTTCAGACAAATTTGAGACATTTCGAATTAAGCGGCAGAACTCAACGCCGGGCTTTGTCTTTTTATCAAAGCGAAGAAATGAAAATATTAATTATTTCATTTCCTCGAGTGGGGACCTCGAGGGTGAATCCACAACATGTCGTGTTTACAGTCACAAGCTTGTGCCCCAGCGCCACAACAGGACTCTATAGGTATTACATTAATTTTAAAAATATAATTTATTTTACTTCTTACAATATTATTTACAAATTTATAGCACAATCAATTGGTAAGATTGCATTTTAGAATTTTTTTTTTAAATTATCGTTACCTTCGAATTTAATAAGCGAAACGGTTAGAGTGATTTTGGGAAACAGAATAATTTAAATATAAGATTTATACTCCGGAGTTAAAAAAACGCTTATTATATTTTACCCAATTAAAATGTTTTTTTTTTAAATTGAATTATTTGATAATTATACGTACCCATCCCAATTTAATGCGCGTTGTTTACTGCTTAAACTCTCAGCATATAACCTCATTGAGGTGGTAATAGAGTTAGTAGACCAGTACACCATTAGATTATCAATCAATTGATCTTTACTAAAAGCGAACGCCAAGCCTCCGTCTTTGAGTGTTTTATGTTCCAAACGAGTCCACGAGGAGAATTTTTCCAGAATATATGCTAAAAGGCCAACAGGCGAATCTGAGAGACCTATGCCTGAAATTTAAAAATGCTTTTAAAGTCATTGTTACAAAGGAGCTCTGAATAAGCTTTGTGTCTCTGGAATATCTCTGTCTGTTTATATAGATAAAAGCTGCTGAAAGAAAATATGATCTCATATTATTAGTCCAGTTGCATGCTTTTGTAGTTCAGTGAGTGAAGTTTACGGATGTAAATTGCCTAAATTGTTAAAATCTATCGTTTTTACAGGGCAAAAAGCATTCCTATAAATTATACTTACCTACAGTATCCGGTTTTGTAGCTTGCAAGTGCATATAACCGAATTCTTCCATTAGATACGCAAAATATTTGGATATTGGATACATTCTATCTGCTAAATGCGAATCGACGATTAAAGACGGGAAAATAGAACCGATTAGTGTAAGGGTTTGTGAGCGGCTATTCTGAAATAATTGTCCATATATTAGGAGAAGAAATATAATACCTCTTATTTATAAGAAGAAACTGAGGTAACGTAAAGAACATTTTTTGGGTAACTAACAGAATATATTAAAAAGAAAAAACAACTTACTTGAGTAACCAACATGTTAGAGTGGAAGCCCAATATTTCATTTTGATACATTGTAGCCATAACACTTCCAATAGATGCTCCCCAATCTCCACCTTGAATATAGAATTTCTTATGGCCAAGTCTGTTCATCAGGTTTTTGAAAATAACACCTACTTGAGAAGCTCCCAGACCTGGACGGACTGCCGCCTTGAAACATAAAACAAATATTAACATGTATGTATTTATGTATGTATCAATATTTGAAAATTTAGTTATTAATATTTAAAAATAATTAAAATTTTCTTCCACAGAAAACGAAGAGCGGCGTTGTTTTTTACCATTTTTTTATGGACAAGACAAAGCTACGACCTGATGGCAAGTGATCACTGCCGCCCACAAGCTCATCACTCAGAGTCCTGGAATATAAAAAACCTCTGGCCTTTACCTGGCTAAGCCCGATATACACCATAATTTATTTAGTTTTACATTTTATCTCTAGAAATCCATCATCATATATTACATATAGGTATGTCAGAGTATAATCAAATTTATACAGAAATTTGAAATTTCTTTTTTATTCCTGCATTTCAACATTATATTTTAATAAAAGTATTTCAATAACTATTACCAGTACAGTAGCATTATCATTATCAACATATAATAAAATAAATACTTACGTCAGAAAACCCATAACCGGGCAAGCTAGGCACGATTACTTCAAAAGCGAAGTCGTAACCTTGCGTCTGCGTCGTCAGTAGCGGTATAGCTTCATAAAACTCGCGCACCGAGCCCGGCCAACCGTGCATTAACAGGAGTGGCACTGTCTGTACGCCGGCTGGTACCTAAATAATGTTAACTTATATTAAACTGATACTCATAAATGTGTATTAGTTTAAACTGGCATTAAATTACTTAGAATAAACATTGTTTTGCCACAAATATACATTTATTTGTTTTTATTTTTTATCATTTTTCTTTTTTTTTTTAATTGAATGAAATTATTGAATATTTCATTTCCTCGATTGGGGATCGAACCCAAAACCAGTCGGTTACAGTCACACGATTGTGCCGCTGCGCCACGACAGGCCTCTTTTTACTTTTAAATATTAAAAATTTTGTATAGTCATTATGAGTATGGAAAAAAACATTTTTATAACCATTTTCCGTATACTCGTCTTATTTATCAACTATTTATTTCTATTGCGTTAAAGAACAAACTGCACAAGTATATCCAAGTGTACTTACAAACGAGGATATTGAAAGCTGTACGAAATGAAATAAGAATAATAATACATCTTTATTTTCAACTCACAATGAAACCAGATATTTTATAACATAATATTCATCAGCATTATCACTTTTTTTTTTTAGCTTCTCGCTATATCCCGCACAAGGCAGGGTAGGCAGAACCCGGAAAACTAGTGTTAAGACACTCCGTTCCACTTCCGATCTCCACTTTCCGCCCAATTTGAGGCATTGCGTGTTGAGTGGCGGAACTCAACGCAGCGCTTTTGTCTTATGCCAGAGCGAAGAAATGAAAATTTAAATATTTTAAATAATAATGTAACTGTCTAATTATCATATAACTATAGTGCTAACTAGAGTTAATTAAGTTAAAAATTTCTAGCGATTGATCCAAATGCAACTTCGGTTGCTCTTTGCTATAACAAATATATATTTTTTTATGGTAAAGACAAGGTAAACAAGCGTACGGGTCACCTCATGGTGAGTAATCACCGTCGCCCACGGCCCCATGTATCACCAGGGGAGCTACAGGTGCGTTGTTGGCGCGAGCGCCTTTTTTTGCCTATAATTGACATACTTTACAGTAGCTGTACATAAATTAGCATAGTAGGCACCGAAACTTACACCATTATGTCAGTTCAATTAGCTCTAAGGAAAATGGTAGAAAAAATTCCGTTTTCCGTATACTCAAAATCAGCAATAATACATACGAATGAAAGAATGACAAATTTTGATTGGCTTTTCTTATGATATTTGTAGTGTACGATTTTATTTGATTAAACTTTTGTAACAGCTTTAAGGAGATAGGCGAAGAGAAATTAGGATATCGCTAGGAACTGCTTTTCAAGTAAATCTATTGCTTTATGTTCATTTTTTTAAAACCTCTGGATCATTGTGAGATGAAAATAAAAATGGATTATTATTATTATTTCATTTCGTACGGCTTTCAATATTCTCGTTAGTAAGTACACTTGGATGGCCAAGGAGATCTATATGGAGGTAAAGTCATAGCAAGACGTAACGTAGCTTCCCGTGCGCAACATTAGACGTCTCTAGTGACGCTTTTGCAGCTTATACGTTCCACCACGGACACCAAGGCTATCTTGAATGAATAAGTTGTGTATGCAGAGCTACGTCATTTATCCACCTAATACCCCCCCCCTCACATGTTGATATATGTATAGTTAAGATTTCATCACCCTCCTAGGCTTTCACCTTAAGCTTCAGTATCAGTCATACAACATCAGTCACCCCTACCATCATCAGATACATGAAGATGCTAGAGTACTTTCTGTGGCTTTTCAGCAAGCAATATTACAAAGAAACTTCTCCTTTTTCCCTGTTCTTCTGTTTTTGAAAGTTACGAGGACAAAAATGGCAACCTTGATCTCCGATCCTAGCTTAATATTTTCGGAGATTGTACATCTTTTGCGGAATATATAATCTAACATTGAGAAAGTTATTAGCGCAAATTATCGTTTTGAACTTTGAACTTTATAAACGGAGACCTGAACATAGAACGTAGTGTAAGTGGCTTCACTTCTCAGTGATGACTAACAATAATCTATCAGTAAGATAAGGTTATCTTTTTGATATATTGTTGAATAAGTAAGTACCTATGCATAATATTTGCCACTTTAACTTACTTCTACTTTTTTTTTGTTTAATATGATCTTATATTGATAATGAATAATCGATAGCCAATCATTTGTAGTCAATAATTTGTATCCATGATCGGTAATCGATTTACACTTATGACTCACTTATCAAGGATTTAATCAAGAATCATGGATTATTCATTTCATTCATTTCAAAATTTTTCTACGCTTTTAAATTCAAAAAGTGAGAAATGGAAGTATCTTAATGGAAACGGGTGTCATAAAAAATACATACAGGGCGCTGGTAGTGTTAAACTCGGTACTGCGGAGGTATCGTGAGTTACATTAAAACTATTGACGAGATATAATATAATCTATAGCATCGACAAATGGATTACCCAATACAAAAATAATTATTCAATTCAAACCAGTAGTTCCTAGGATTCAACTAAATTGTTCAGCGTTATAGAATGCTATAAAGCTGAACAATTTAGTTGAATAAGCATAATATTATGTATAATTACAACATACCTGGGGCTTATATCTTATGAAATGAATATCCAATCCTTGTATATTTGTCTTGAATTGAGGGAACTTGTTGAAAAATCTCTCTCTTTCTGTGAAATTGTATTGTTCTGACCAATATTTAACCCAAGGGTCGATTTGTTGAGAATTAAAGCCGTATTCAAAGCCAACGTTCTCTAAAGGTGGTACAAATTGGCGATGATTTTTGAGACGTGCTTTAAGATCATTTATCATCTAAAAAAAGATAGTTTTCTTAATAAAAAGTAAATTTTGCATATGTTATTAACAAGCCCAGTGTTCAAGATGTTGGGATCACACTTAGAAACGAAAAATATTTATGTTGGAAATGGATAAAAATTAAACGTTGTGAGATTTGAACGGTTCCACAAGTTATTTTAGAATTAAATATTATTAGACTAAGTTTATTATTCAATCCAAGACTATTAATAATGATGACACTGCGATGAATTAATTGTTGCGCATACTCGTTTTATTTAGCGTCACGCTGTACCCCGCACATGGCAGAATAAACAGAGAGAACCATCCATCTCCTACTTTCCACTTAAACTTGAGGCATTTTGTCTTGAGTTGCGGAACAAATAATAAATATTTCTCATTTCTTCGAGTAGTAATCGAACCTACAACCTGTCGCGTTTACAATTGCACGCTTGTACCCATGCGCAATGACAAGCATTTTATGTAAGTCCATATTTGTAATATTTTTTTCGAATATTACGATATTTTTACTTAAGAAAATCCATAACACCTCAATTGGAAATTTGACATAGAACGGTCGTATGCTGACATCCTGCTTGCCTTTCATCTCTTGTGGGCCCCACCACTCATTGGGGTCTAGCTGAGGAGGTGCACCGGGAAACAACGTCGGTATCAACACCCATGTTGCTATACCGACTATAGTAAGTATAATGATAACCAAGAGCTTGCCCATCTACGAAAAAAAATATTTTGCGTTATTTTGAAGGCAGGTTGGGCAAAAAATATTTTGCGTTATTTTGAAGGCAGGTTCCGAAATATTACGTGTTGAATGACGGAACTCAACGCCGCGCTTTCTTCTTAGAGCAGAGAAATCAAAAATAATCATTCTGACACTCTGTCGAGAGTAATTCATAACTACTTCCTTTTAAAAGTCAATTTGAACAAAGCAATTTCTGTTGTCGACACCTTAAACGTTGTTTAACAAAAGGCAAACGGAATGTGCGACTTGAACCGTTAGACAAACATCAGCCAGCTTCAATATCTGTTATTTATAGCAACAATATTCATATCATTTTAACTTAACTATAAATAATATACTAAATGGGAACGCAATGTCTTAACATTAGGTTCCCAAGGGTAATCATAGGGAACCATTATGTACATGATACAGCGTGAAGCTAAAAATAATAAAATTAATTTATTTTTTAGCTTCAGATAGACAGAAGCAAACTAGTATTGATATTTTCCAATTCTCCAATCACCATCAAGAAAGGCAATAAGAAAGGCAAAAAAAAGCTAGCTATGAAGTGAATAGTCAGACATTCTATTGCTGAGTTTATAATTTCAATAATATGCCATATTTCGATCGTGTTGGGTTATGTATAATAAAGGTAATAGGGGACAAGGACATAACCACTTATTTATATACGTGTACATACTCGTATCTATATACATTTCCACTGAAGATAAAATTTGCACTTTACTCTGTAATATCATATGAAGTTGAATATTATGCAAAAATGTTACTTTAAGATTATTTAATTTTAAAATATTGTTTTTTTTGCTTACTGAAGTTAAAAAATATAAGAAAATACATTTTTTTTTTTAATTTTATTTAAACTTACATTGTACATTTAAATTTATATTCTTTTACTACGACTGTTAAATTATTCATTATTTTTTTATATGTATTGTGACACAAAAAATATTATTTATTATTTATGTCTGCTATACAATATTTTCATTTCTTAATTATTTTTTTCCACTCTAAAATTAAATATATTTAATTATTTAATTTGAAAATTGGTATAAACCTACTGACTATATATAAGACACTACTTAGTTACAAAATAGTCTAAAAAAAAGTTCAAGTAATCTTTAAACTAGATTAAACATGTAATTATATATAATATAAATATAATTATAATTATAATACTTACGTTTCAATTTGTATGCCTGCAATGCGCCGGCGCAGCTCTACCGAACACCACACACGGAAAGCCGGTCGATTACAGAGTCTACTGTAAACAGCTGAGTGTTGCCCGATACAACGTTTTATATTCTACCAGTAAATACTAAATATATATAAATATTATTATAAATACTAAATATATATAATATTCCAAATTTTGATTAATTTTTAATGTATTATAATCATAATAAAATAAGTTAAAATAATAATAAATTAAAGTCGTTATAGTTAAGTTGTGCTTATGATTTTTTTAATGGAAAAGACAAGCAAACGAGCGTACGGATTGATGGTAAGTAATCACCGCTGCCCACGGCCCCTTGTAACACCAGAGGAGCTACGTTGCCGGCCTTTAAGGTGGAGGTAGACCCGCTTTTTCAAGGTACCCATGTCGTATCGACTTGAAAATACTGCCGCAGTTAGGCCGTTCCACAGATGTGTGGCACGTGGAAAGAAATTAAGTATTATATTTCTAAAAGAATTCAATACTGAATAAAAAATATATATGATAGTAGTAATTTTATAAAAGTACGTACAGAAAATTGTGATATTACGGCAATACCATAAAAATGCTGCCGCATTCTTATAGGTTCACGATGTAATCCTAATATATTAGGGCATGCTTAGGAAACGTCGAAACCTAATTTAAAATTTTGTGCTCAACACTTTACGTAGAATTCTTCAGACCTTTCATGTTGAGGAAACGCAAAGTCCCGTTTTGCGTGCTAATCTCAATTGCTTTCTTGTTTCAAAAACATTATCGCTTTAAAATAATATTTATATATTGAAAACTAAAATTTCAGCCAACTAAATAAATAGTAGTAAGTAATTTTGTCAAACAAAATATTTTAAATTCATGTAACTATTTTATTTATAAATCGATTTAAATAAAGCAAACACTAAATGTAGAAGGAAGGTGCTCCCCGGAACGGAAATATGGTAGTGTAAACTGCATTTCAATCTGGTTAGTCATATCTGAGTTTCGCGCTTACAAACACAAAGGCCAACAAACAAGCAGACAAATAGACAAAAATTTCAAAAAATACTATTTTGGGTCTTATTACATAAAAAAAGAAATATAAGATTGTTTTTTTTTTAATATATCTTTTATGTACAGACTGCATCAGTTATTTATTATAAGTACCTATATATTTCATTTCCTCGAGTGGAAACTGAGGCGATAGCCTGTTGCGTTGACTGACCTCATACCGTCCTTGCTGTATCTTCTATTATGACTATTATTTTATTTAAAAAAAAACTTAATTTTCGTCTGATATCGTTGCATTTATAATTTTCATTAATATGAAATATTTCGATCGTGTTGGGTTATATCTTATATATAATAAAGGTAACATAATACTTACTACCATTGAGACATAACCGCGTATATAAATATATATCTGTAAGTTTATCAATCCACACTTCTATTAAAGATAACATTTGCACTTTACTCTGTATCCAATATTGCAACAAGTTTAAAATTATAGAAAATTTCTTTAAAAAATATTTAATTTAACTTTTTACTTAACAATGACTGGAACGTAGATATGAGTAAGTGTCAAAATATTCCATTTTCTACATTTTAATCAAATTATGTTATTGATAAAGTACCATCTATTAATACTTTTATAAAATCACTGACGTTACTAAATACGTTCTATATTTATACATAGTAGTTCTTAAGTAATGGGACAGATGGCGTGAAATGGTAATTTGCGGTGAGAAAGAAATCCGCATTCAGCAGTGGTGCTGTACTACGTCAGTTATGTTGAAAAGTAACAAATTTGTCACTTATATGATGTTCTTCCCCGTAAAGTCCCTCGTCCTTTAAATGTTCAATGTCTGTTAATGTTTGTGTTTAGTCCTTTATGTAAATTTTTATGTAAATATATTAGACGTAACAAAATTAGATTATAAACTAACACATATGTAAAATATTGTTTATTACTAACATAATGTGTTGTGTGTATACTTTGTGAATATTTATATGTTTTGTTATAGGTGAAGGCTGTAATTTTACTGGATATCTTCTTTTTTACATGTATTATATTATTGTGTACAGTTATCTCTTTTATACTGATCAATTCCTATCGTGAGTCTTCCATACAACGTGACATTGGCGAAGTGAACTGTGCTCAACTGGCACGCTCGAAACGCCATAATTGAAGAAATGAATGAATGAACAAATTTGTCAGATTTTTTTTATTATGGCATCATTTAGCGTTAATTTCTAACTACGTACTTCAGAAATTTTAGGTGGTCAAAACATTTATCACCATATAGTACGATTAATTGATTTTAATTGTTTAAATTTTAATATAATGCTCGTTGCAGATTTTATAATAATTTCTAGAAAAATTAAATAAATGCCTATATAAATTAAGCTCTTGTCCTGTCTGTGCATGGATTATATTTAAAAAAAAAATATTGGGGACGAGTAAAATAGTAAAGTTTAAACATGTATTGTCTGTTTACATTTGTACACGTTAAATTTCCCTAAACATTCACTTTTTTATTTATTTTAATCTATCACTAAATAAAAAAGTTATTAAAATTTAAAATATTTAGTTTCACAAATTGTTTCTAAACTTGTAATAATTTAGTTGAAATTTCAGTTTTCAGTGTATCGATTGGTCTATATATTATTTATTAAGCTTTTTTTTAAATTCCCATGCACCCCTCGCCTACCCTGCTATAAGTGAGATACAGCATGAAGCTTAGTAGAAGGTAATAATATCTTTGATTTTCGCGATTGTTACACATTTTAAATGAAACACTTTTAACCGGATTAATCGCGTATATTGATTTTTACACATTTTTGGAAACCTGACGTTTCGAACACTTTACAGTAGTAATTAATTAAGATTAGTAAATTAAATAGTATAATTCAATCGAGTGAAGCCGCTAGTGAAGTCGCTAGTAATAATAATCATTATTTTTTTATGATTATCACATTCACATTCATTGCAATTTTATCACTTACACCTATTAAACAGTGTCACTTTACATTGAATGTCGGTGTGTAAATAGGTGATGGAAAATAGAAAAAAGAAGAATAGCACACCATCTAATGTAACATTTGGGTATACCATCTCCAGTTGTGGAAATAAATTATCCATTTCTTTTGGTGATATAGATTGTGGCGTTGAGTTCTTTAACTTAACACACAAGGGCTAAAAGGGATTTTTGAGGTTCATTCAGAGATACAGCTTCAAACTAAAAAAAAAAAATGTTTCTAAATAATTTTCCACATATTTCTCAGTCTATTTCCATCCAATTTGGATGTTGGTGTGCTCTTCTTCATTTTTTTTAAATTTACATCACTTATTTACACAACGACATTCAATGTAAAGTTACATTAGTTAATAGTAACATACATAACTATAAAGGTGAATGTGATAACGATAAAAAAAAACATTTTATTTTATTACTAGCGAC
>DWMZ01003122.1:0-13161 GCA_018249855.1 Eueides tales michaeli | reverse complement strand
GGGGGAGATTTTAGTGATATTTTTTGAAAAAATATTATATAAAAGTAAAAAGCTTTATGGCTTTTAAGACACTCCGTTCTCCACTTTCTTCCACCGAATCGTAAAGGCAAAACGCAACGTAAGTTCTGCCACTCCATATGTAATGTTTCAAATTCGGCAGAAGGTGGGGCACTGAACAAAGTGTTTTAACACTATGCTCCCTCTGCTTACTCTGCCATAACAATTATAAAACACAATAATTTTATATATTAGTCATACTCAATTAATTATTAATAAAAATTTAATATTTTTTTTATGTCTACAAATAATTTTGAAACATATCATATTTTTTTGTTTTTTTTTATGAAAAAGACAAGGCAAACGAGCGTACGGGTCACCTGATGGTAAGTGATCACCGCTGCCCAGCCCCACGTAACACCAGGGGAGCTACAGGTGCGTTGCCGACCGCCAAGGTGGTGATAGACGCGCTTTTTGAAGGTAGCCATGTCGTATCGACCTGGAAATGGCAATAATTAGTAAAGTAATATTAGAAATCTAAATAATATTTCAATAATTATGAATAAACTTATTTGACGGTTCCTAGACCAATATATAAGAGCTTTTCTGTATATATTCGTTTTGTATATTTTTATTTATAACCTTTTTTAAACCTACACTTTTACAGAAGTTTTCAAATGATATTGGTTTTTCTGTGCATTTTTTAGCTTCGCGGTATATCCCAGACAGCGTGGTAGGCACTAGTGTTCACAGGGTGACGGGTAGTGCAAATAGTTCGAAAGGTCGAGTTTCCAAAGAAATATAAATCCGCGATTAATCCAATTAAACGTTTCATTTAAAATATTAATTTTATTGAAAATTGTTACATAAAAAGTGAACTTAATCAGAAATTCAGTAACATCACTAGACTCCCGTCTTGCTATTAAATCAAAATATACCCAGCTTCACGCTGTATCCCGCACATGGCAGGGTAGGCAGAGGGAACTTGGGAACCTAGTGTTAAGACACTTACGTTCCCCACTTTCCTCCGAATTTTAAGACATTTCGTGTTGAATGGCGGAAGTCAACACCGCGTTTTTCCTTGTTACCAGAGCGAAAAAATAAAACATTAAATATTTAAATTGAAAATATTAAATATTTCATTTCCTTGAGTGGGGATCGAACCCACAACCTGTCGGTTACAGTCACACGCTTGTGCCGCTGCGCCACGACAAGTGTTTAAATTCTCAATATAAAAAACAAAATATAAATAAACAAAAAACTCTGAATCAAAATATAAAAACACATTCAAAAGAACAATAAGCAATGTTATTTTAAAATATTTCTAACATATAAATGTAAACTAACGCTTAACTAAGCCGTTAGTTTGGACCACCTGTAGCATGTGCTAGAACACCGGTTATACCAAATATGGTATGACGATTGATGGCTTGTTTGTATGGTAAATGCAGTTTTATATGATACTTAAGTTAAATGTTACGACACACTAGTAAATATTGTATAAATGTGACTGTAAAACTGATAGGCTGTGGGTTCGATACTCATTCGAAGAATTTTTTTTCATTATTTAATATTTTTTCAAGGCTGTCGTGGCGCAGCGGCACAAGCATGTGACCGTAACCGACAGGTTCTGGGTCCGATCCCCAGTCGAGGAAATGAAATATTTAATATTTCAATTTAAATATTTAATGTTGCATTTCTTTGCTCTGGTAATAAGGCAAAGCGCGGCGTTCAGTTTCGCCACTCAACACGCAATGCCTCGAATTCGGCGGAAAGTGGGGAACGGAAGTGGAACGGAGTGTCTTAACACTAGGTTCCCAAGTTCCCTCTGCCTACCCTGCCATGTGCGGGATACAGCGTGAAGCTAAAAAAAAAGCAATTTGAATATGTAATGTTTGCATTTCTTCGCTCTGGTAACAAGGCAAAGCGCGACGTTGAGTCCCGCCACTTAACACGCATTGCCTCAGATTCGGCGGAAAGTGGGGAACACTAGGTTCCCAATTTCCCTCTAAATACCTTGCCATGTGCGGGATACAGCGTGAAGATAATATTTTCATTTCTTCGCTTTGGTCACAAGGCAAAGCGCGGCGTTAAGTTTCGGAGGAAAGTGAGGAACAGAACCAAGTGTCTTGATACAAGGTTCCTAAATTCCCCCTGCTTACCCTGCCGTGTGTGGCATACATCGTAAAACAAAAAAGAAATTAGAGATAACTTTTTAATTTTTTTCTTAATTTAGTCTAATCATTCAGATTTAATAATACAAATAACGTATATTATATGAAAAAGACGAAAGAATTCGTATCCACAAACTCCATCGACAACAGATAATAGAGTAAACTGTAAAAAAACCTCGTACAAAGTCTTTATAGCCATCATTATTTTAATTCATTACTAGCTAACTGCCTTACTGTCATTACCTATACAAACAAAAAAAAGTATAGGTTTTACGTCGAAATATATTAACTAGTGACTGTCCGCGATTTCGTTTGCAAAAAGATATAAAGATATGTACAAAAAATATAATCTAAAAGTATTTTTTTTTTCCTTTTTTTTAATATTTAATATTTTCATTTTCTTCGTTCTGGTAACAAGGCAAAACGCGGGGTTGAGTTCCGCAACTGAACTACACACTTGGTGACACTAGGTTTCCAAGCTCCCTCTGCCTACCCTGTCATGTGCTTGATAAAGTGATGTAGAAATTTCGAGAAATCCTCTCTAAGTAATCCTCTACACTCCGGAAGGACATGCTAAATTTCAGCGTTGTACGCCGCGGCGTCTGTCAGTCACTTAGTATTAAGTTTTATATATTATATACACCTAGACCAACAGATTGGCCGGTTTCGGCTTTGCCTATGTACTTTCGATTATCTCAACAAATATTTTCTGGTGTTACAAAAAGTGTCCTAATGAAAATAAGACTTCATACCAGGTTCCCAGGTTTCCTCTGGCTGCCCTACTATGTGCAGGTTACAGCGTGAATATCTATCATACACGATATATAAAAGAAACTTTTGTACTCCATTTTCCTAGCTTAAGGGTGGATTTTTCGCAATTATTTTTTTAATAGGTACCTACTTAAAAATGCTGTACAACCAAATCTGCGTAGTCGTAGCTCACAATTTTTTTTGCGAGAACTTAAAAAGAGACCGGTTTTTTTTCCCATATAAATTTCAAGAAAACCTTACTTAGTTCCTCCCCTACACTTCCCCCAGTTTCCTCTAGAGGAAGTAAGAAGTAGGGAGGTACCCCTAAACTCACTCAGTCCAGTAGTATCGTTTGTGTTGTCTGTCAGTCACTAAGTCCGTTACTTAAGTACGTTTTATAGAAATACTCGTATATGTATATATATATATATATATATATATATATATATATATATATATATATATATATATATATATATATATATATATATATATATATATATAAATTTTTTATCTAAATTAATATATATATATATACAATATATTTTATAAAAAAATATTTTTATATATATATATATATATATATATATATATATATATATATATATATATATATATATATATATATTTTATCTCTCAGAAAAAATATATATATACACAATATATTTTATAGATATACTCGTATATATATATATATATATATATATATATATATATATATATATATATATATATATATATATATATATATATATATATATATATATATATATATATATATATATATATATATATATTGATATAAATTTCATCGCTTGGAAAAAATATACTTAACGCTTGATTTGACAGCGATTTTCTTTTAATTATGCTAGTAGTTTGTAAATAGATTGATAAATGGTGGATTTATGAGAATTTATCAAGCGTTACTTCATAGAAACGTATTAAGACGGGTTTCGGTCAATGATTCTATAGGAAATTTGTGTTTTTTCAACTGATTTTGAGAAAAAAGAGGTTTTCAGTTTGTAATGTATGTATGTTCTGTTGTTGGAGTTAAATAAGATTTTCAAATATGATCTATTTAGACTAAAATTATAAATAATCTACTGAGGCTTCTAATCGAAGCATATGCTGTTTTTTTTATTAAGCTCGTATGTAAGCTTTTTTGGTTGTCTATAAATTTCTCAATATTTAAGAATCATAATAAAAACTTTTATATTTTTCCAAGAATGTAAAAAAAATATGAATAGTATCAACCTTGGAATTTCTACTGTAAACTACAAAAAACACAATCAATTTTATTACGTCAAAATTTCCTGGCAAAAATTAAGTTTCTCCATAAAAATTGTGAGAAGCCTTTTGTGAGAAATATCAACAACGACCCTAAACACAGAAAACAAGTGGTGACGGTTGTGATTGGGGAACTGAACGGAGTGTTTTAACACTACGTTCCCTAGTTCCCTCTGTCGTTCCTGCCATGTATAGTACAAAGCGTCAAGCTGATCTGATCGTCTCGAGTGGGGATTGAATACACAACCTGTAGTTTACAGTCACAGTCTGGTGCCCCTGCGCTATGACGTCCTCCTTTAACAATAATCTAAATATGTTCTTTTCTTTTTTTCAGTTTAGAAATGAGCAATTACTTAAATTCGGCACAAAGTGGGTAACGGAAAGGAGTGTCTTAACACTATGTTCTCAAATTCCCTCTATCCACCCTGCTATGTGTGGGAAACAGCGTTAAGCTATAAAAAAACTTAATAATATTCATTTTGCAACTTAGCTTCTAAATCACATTGTTACAAAAATTAAACTTATGAATCATTCACTTATCATTAATATCATGTCTCGAGTTTCATACAACATAAGGCAGCGTTAGGTTACGTATTTGAACTCACTCTTTCTCTCTCTCTCCTGACTATCTCTAAAAAGAGTAAATAACAGACCTATCACATTATATTTTCCCTACCTACTACATACATTTACTAAACATATTCTTATCATATCAAATCCGTTATTGCGTCATAAACACAAAAATAAACATAAAATGAACGTGAACGTATCAAAGCTGAATAATAAAATTAAAGAGCCGTCCATGACCTATCTCAAAGTGTAAAAAACGATGTCAATGTACGACACTCGCACATACATAGGTAACCCACACATGCACAAGTAAAACGGGATCCGAGACATTGCGCGGGCGCAGTCAATTATGCACACAATATTCAATCTAAAGATATATCTAGATCAAGTTTGACGGATGGGTTGTAAAATTTTGTATTTATTTGCTTTTAAGGTTGTTATTTTACGTTTTGGGTTATGAACGTTCATATGAATAAAAATACGGAATGATTAGTCACTCAAAATTATATGCATAACTTACTTAAATAGGAGATTATAACATCTAAGTTATAAGTTAAGGAACATTTCAAAATGTTGATTTAGGTTTTTTATCCTCACAAAAGTTAAGTTCATTCACTCAAAATGCAATATATCGAAAAATGGGGAACGGAGTGTCTTAACACTATGTCCACTCTACCTACCGCGCTATATGCGTATTATAAAAAATGGAAAAAATATATCTCGAGATAAAAAAATATGTTGAGAAGTCATTTAATGTAATTTAGTCTCGTGCACCAAAATGCAGTTTCGGGTGTACGTACTTTCAAGGCCAAAACATTGTATTTCCTCAATAAATTCGATTATTCACATCGCTCGAAATAAATTTTTACAGTTTTGTTTCTTTTTAAAAGATTTACCTTTTTTTTTTTAATTTGCAATTTTATAACACAAATGCTTATTGTAATACTTGGTTCTTTATTATTATGACATATATGAAAAATATTTTTGTAAACAATAGTAAAGATTAAAAATTACAGATTTTTTCAGCTTTATATTATAACCCGCACATAACAGGGTAGGCAGGGGGAACATGGGAACCTAGTGTTAAGACACTCCATTCGGATAATCACTTTCTGCCAAGTTTGAGCTAAGCGCCGTTCTTTGTCTTGTTACCAGAGCGAGGAAATGAAAACATTCAATATTCAAATTGAAAAAGTGAAATATATCACTTCATCGAGTGGGGATCGAACCCACAACCTATACGCCTTTACAGTCACCACGCTTATGCCACTGCGCCACGACAGGTTTCAAAGAATATAGAATAATGTTGAATATAAAATATCTCTTTACATTCAAAACTAATAGAGAAATATTTTTAGTTTACAGCCATTGCACTAAATTGTATTGTCTTGTCCCAATAAAAGTAATCAAGTTTGATTAAAAAAAATAAAATAAAATATAACCTTTTAAAAATGTAAATGAGACAATATACAATTTTGTATGTATTATTCAGTTTTCCATATTCTGCATAATATTTTAAGACTATAAGCATTTACGAATGGATCCTTATCCACCAATACTGAGTTAAGACCGTGGTGGTGGTCGAGTTTGGGTTTGGGTTTTGAAGTCACTTTGGGTTTGAATCTCATTCTGAGAATACATTATTTTCATTTACTTTTTCTAGTAAAAAGACAAAGCGCAGCGTTAAGTTACACCACTTAACACAATATCTGAAAATTGGGTGAAAAGTTGTAAACAGAGTGTCTCAACACTAGAAGAGAGAGATAAGAATAAAAAAACATCACTTTGTGCGGTCAGAACAACAAAAATCAAAAGTCACCAAATACTTTATGCTTCCAACGATATGGTCTCTGTGCATTATATATGTAAAAGAGTAAACGCCATTGTGACACAGTAATATTATTTCTAAGTACACGCAGTAGACGCTGGTTCAATACCCACAAATTAAAAAAAACAGTGTTTAACGCCGCCTTATATTCCGCTGGAATGTAAAAAATAGAAATATTACTAAATATAAATATAACTTTAACCACAAGTTAAAATTGAATTCACAACCGTTGCGTAAGTAACTGAAGTCAGATATTTTGTACTTGAGCCATGATAGCGTGTTATAATTTTGCTAAATAAAATATACATTTAAATATATGCACTTGTTTGTATGTACGTTATAAATTTCAAGTACGCCTACAACCAAGCATTGAGTACCTTAAAATTACCTTGCAGATTGTATGCGATATGAATTTTTATATATGTTTTGTTGGAAACAATAATGTTTTTTTTTTACTCTTACTCAGCTTCACGCTGTATCCCGCACATGACAGGGTAGGCAGAGGGAACTTGGGATGTAGTGTTTAGACACTCCGTCCCGTTCCCACTTTCACTCGAATTTGAGGCATGCCTTGTTACGAAGGTATGAAAACATTAAATATTTAAATTGAAAATATTAAATATTTCATTTCCTCAACTGGGGATCGAGCCCACAACCTATCGGTTGCAGTCACACGCTTGTGCCGCTGCGCCACTACAGGCCTCAAGATTTAAATGCAGTTTTCACTATTATATTTTTGCAACATTTCCACAACATAGAGAGTTATATTTTGTTGTATTATTTAAACCAGTTAATATATAGACAAGTTACGTAAATTTAAAATATTTAGTTACTTCAAAATGTTTATTGATTTAACTGACATTTTAATGTATAGATATTGTTTTAAAATTGATAATAGTATTAGAACAAGAAAGTAATTGACATAAGTAAATAAAATAGAGTAATTTAAGGTGGGCAAAGCCACGGGCTAGTATTATATAGAAACATATTAAATTTGGAAGGTATACAAACATAAGTCTCATGGTCACGTGATATGCAAATCTTTTTCTTTTTTAAATATTCTCCATTTTTTAGTGTTTCAATAATATTTTTTTGAAAAAAAATAAACCATAATATTTTTTTTTTTATTTTTGTATACAGTTTAACGAAAACTTTTGTAAATATCAAAACGGTATTTAAAAATATTAACCTCGACTCAACCTTCGATTTGCAATAAAGCTTTTTGAAACAAAGTACATAATATGGTAAAAGCAACTAATGACGTCACAACTAATAATGGACACTTTTCTTGGGAACTTAACTTAATTGGGAACAAAACGTCTTAACACCAGGTTCCCTAGTTCCCGCTGCCAACCCTGGCATGTGCGTGAAGCTGAGAAAAAATATATATATGTTGCTAACTTGTTGCTGTTGTCGCAGTGTTTACGGCTGTGGGTTTGATTCCGACGCGATGGAATTATTTTCATTTTCTCTCATTAGTGACAAGATAAAGTGCGGCGTAGAAACTCGGAAAATCACCAGAAAGTGTCTGAGCTGTGTTCCCTTCACCGTGTCTTAACTCTACTTCTCTCTCGGGGTTCACGATATGACCTAATATAATGATCGTGAGTTCCATTTTTAAAAGAAGAAATCGTTCTATAACTAATATTATCTTAAGCTTCTGGTAACAAGACATAGTGCGGCGTTGAATTCCGCCTCTCAACAACATCTAAAAATTCGGCGGAAAGTAGGAAACGGAACGGAGTGTCTTAACACTAGGTTCCCAAGTTCCCTCTGCCTACCCTGCCATGTCTTTTATAGCGTTAAATTAATAAATAATCTTTAATCTCCTGGATAATTAAAAATAAATAGTGTGTGATACATGACACATTTTAAGAGATAATGTGAATATAACCTTTTCCGATACGTAGACTACCTAACACAAAAGGAATGTTCAATTTAAATCAGAAGTTCTTAAGATTACCGTGTTCAACCATACAACAACTTTTCAACATTATAACATTAAAGTATACATTGATCTCTATTATATTTCCAAACAATAATAATTTAAAATGTGAATTTAGTGATAAAAAATCTACGTAATAAACCTGAGTTATAAAAATAAGATATATAATAAATAAATCAAATTCGGCGAAATTGGAAAATGGAACGGAGTGTTTTCACACTAGGTTTCAAGTTTTTCTGCCTATACTGCCATTTTCGGAATACTAATACTAATAATAGCATGAAGCTGAGAACTTAAAAAAATTAAAAAATGATTTTCTTGTTTGAAAAAAACACATATATAGTTATTATTATATAAAAAGTTATATCAAATGTAAATATTTTAGAACAAAATACGTACGTAAAATTTTACATCAAGCAAATAATATGATGATTCTTTTATTGTAGTTCGTACTTAGTAGGGCTTGAATTTGCGGCCTTGACTCCGGTCATCGCCTGCGTTTGCGAATTAAGACAAATAAAGGAAGGGATTTGACAACTGAAGTTAACAGACTAAAAATATATATAGATAAAACGTACCTATATATTTTATATATATATTTATAAATATGTTTTGTTAAAAATAAGCAAATTATTTTTTATAGTAGTATTTTGGAAAAATTTACAATAATACTTCTTTTTTTTAATGGTTTATTTAATAGATATTTATATTATTATGTTTTAACGTAATCAATTTTATTTGTTTTTATTCAGAAAAAAAATGGCCATGCATAATAAATAACAAAGGTAAAGTTAAGATAACTATTGACAAAGTCTAGGATTCATAAAATATATTATATATTACAAAAAATATTTTTAAATTATTAAATCGAAATATTGTTTGAAAATATAAATAAAAATAATGCAACCAAAAAAAAACAAGGTCCAAAGTACGCGTTGAAGGTCAATGTCCTTTGAAACGTCATTCTTTATCGGCATTTTGGATGAATAGAGTTGCGAAAAATGCATCTGTCCCTATCTAACTAGTGCATTTCACAATCGTTCTTATTCACTCTATTTTGGAATTCGTGTGCGTGCGCTTGTGTGTGTGAAACAAAAATTATCTTTCGCGCTCTCTGTGTTGAATGCGAATCGTTACGAAAATCGCATTTTGAATTTTTATAACTTAACTAGTTTAAGTTTGATGGTTTGCTCATTTATTTATATATTTTTATTATTTTAGCAATATTCTTGTACCTTTGGGTATCTCTATTGGAGCGTGAAGGTTGTGGATTTGATCCCAATAGAAATATTTTTTTTTTCTCGCTTTGATACATTAGCCGAAGGAGTCAAGTTACCCCATTCCACACACAATGTCTCGTAAATTGGATAGTATTGTTTCAATTTTTCTCCGTTTTCTTCCTAAAAATTCAATAAAAAAGTGAATTAGCTATTTTAGAATATAAAATGTGACTAATCTAGTTTGACTAAACTAGATTTTCTTCGTTAATATAAATTTTATTAATAATTGTAAGATATACATATATGTTGGTACTACTTGGCATTTTTTCCCAATACTTATTATAAGCAATATTTCTCTCTTTTAACTATCCCACAAATGGAAGGATAGGCAGAGGGAACTTGGAAAACTAGTGTTAAGACACTCCGTTCCTTTCACTGTGGCGGAACTCAACGCCGCGTTTTGCCATGTTCCCAGAGCGAAGAAATGGAAATATTTTTTTCATCTAAAAATATGTATTAAATATTCTTCGAGTGTGGATTTCACCCACAACCTGTCGTTTACAGTCACACGCTTGCACCTCTGCGCTACGACAGACCTTATACATATATTACTTTAGAAACTGAGTCGGCTTGTCTATATATAGACTAGATAACAGGTTCATTCCATTATTAAGTAACATGAATATGAAATAAGTTCAAGTTTCGCAATTAAACTTTGATATTATGATAATACGTCATAGAGGCATAGAGCAGGTGCTAATAAACAGCTTTTGGGTCGTTAATAAAAAAGAAATAAATAAAATGATAGCTGAAAATGTGTTAGAATTTAATACTTAGAAGAATAAAGACTAAAATGCGGCTAATAATGTTATTTTGTCAACTTTATAATAGTTATTAATATTATGTGGGGAACAGAACGGAGTGTCTTACCACTAAGTTCCTAAGTCCTCCTACTCCGTCATAAGCGGGACACTACACGGAATTTGTATATATATATATATATATATATATATATATATATATATATATATATATATATATATATATATATATATATATATATATATATATAACTATGTAATTACATAAAGTAGGTACTATTTTAATATACATATTTAAACTTGACGTTAAATTTAAAAAATTAATCGCGTACTGTTTGCGGTAGGTCAGTACTGATTTCGAGGTTTCTCATTAACATTTTTTTTCAAATGTACATAATTGGTAAATTACAATTTATTATATTAATACGGAGTAATAACGGAGTGTCTTAACACTTGATTCTTTTTACTTATGCTTTGAAAGGTAAAATGCGTGACATCAAGAAATTAAACATATAACGTAAATAGGCGCAGGTGCACAAGCGTGCGACTGTCATCGCGATAGATTGAGGGTTCGATCCCCACTGCAGGATATTAAATATTTAATATATTCTTATCATCTCACTAGAAACTAGCCATACGCGGCGTTGAGTTCCACCACTCAAAATGCTGTACATTATACGACGGAAAGTAGGAAGCTGAACGGAGAGTCTCAACATTACGTCCTCAAATTAAAAAAAAAACCATTTCAAATTAAAAATTAAAAAAAATATATTTTAAAAACACAACTATAATTATTACTTTCAAACAAACAAACAGTTCACAAAATATTATATGAACATTATTTGCGGTAGGTCAGTTCACGTTTTGGGGTTCTAAATAACCTGTTTCGCTTCCTTTATACGGTCATTGGTCAAACAAATAGACAGTACCTTATTTATGTATTCTTTTATTTATTTTTAATGTAGTAATTTGTATGAGCCATTGAATTTATAAATTATGGCAAGTTATAGATCTTGCGGCTTCGCCCGCTTGAATTATATCATTTTATTCACTAACTTCAATTTCTTTCTTGTTCTATTAATATTATCACTATTATGACAAAATCTATACATTGAAAAGTAAATCACATATTATTTTTATTATAAGTATAAATTATTACGGAATCGTATTTTTTAATCTGTTTTTGATTTTGTAAGTAAAAAAATGAAATGTCAAAACACTGTTACGTGTTGCAGCAAAAGTCAACGTGGAGAAACGAAAATAGTTTATACATAGTCATTCTTTCTTGAACTGGATAAAACCCAACAACCGTCACGCTTGCAAACAGACCCTTACACACTGTGCCATGATGGCCTTTTATACGAGTGTATAGGTATAAAGTAAAAAGGTTATCACCAAGTAATTATTTCTCCATGTTGCAATAATATATTTTAAAAGATTTTTATATTAAACATTGCATTATGTTAAATATTTTCAACTTCATGAGGAAACTTGAAAACTTAGTGCTAAAACACTCCGTTCCTATTAAGACACTTCTGTTCCCCACTGTGGCGGAACTCAACGCCGCGCTTTCCTTCGTTTCCTGAGCGAGGAAGCAAAAATTTAAAATATTTCGTTGCAATACAATTTATAAAATTCAAAATGTATTTTAGTACAAGCTATAAACTTAAAACTACATATAAAATCGTATTTCAAGATGAAAACTGTCGTTACAGCGGAGCTGGTCGGTTCAGTTTTTGTGGCGGCAGGTGGTTGACGGTCATACACCTCAGATTTTTATATTTTTAAACCTAACTGCTCTTACGTGGCTGTGGCCGCGCTGTGTACAGCCTTTTGATGTGACCTAGGTTAGTTTTTTTTTGGATAATTTTCGTTGTTTGTTATGTTAGATATTATTATGTTTATTTATATTATAAGAATATAAGAAATCACAAAATTCTTTAGGTATATGACTCTAAATATATACATATATAGGTAGTTTGCTGTAACTGACCCAGTCTATTGATTGTATGTGTCCAAGGCGGGAAAAGAACACGTGACAAGGATAACATATGAGACACTACAATCTTGAAGCCTATCGTTGCTCAGAAGCAATATCGTGTGATTTTAATGTGACTGGTTGGGGAGTTCGATACCCACTCGAGGAAATAAAATATTTAATACAATAGTATCTTTGAGTAAATAGAATTTCTTCGCTTGGTAATGAGGCAAAGAGTAGCGAAATACTATGTGGGTAGATATGATATCAATTCTGTCATAATGTATTTTTAACTAAATCAATATATAAATTAATTTAAAACCACATATTATTAAATAAATATACTCGTATACTTTAGCCTATAATATTATCTAGAAACGTTAATGGTAAAATTTTTAAATAGAAGTCCCGTAACCACAGATTAAAAAACGATAATACTTTCAAGAATTCTAGAAACATCGATGTTTTTTTGTTTCCACATAACTATATCGCCAGCCTCGATATTTCTAGGCCCCACGTTGACAATCAACTCATAAGAGTTTGAAACTTTGCTTTCTCTTAGCTAATTATTTCCTGCATCGGCCCGCGGCC
>DWMZ01003121.1:0-13164 GCA_018249855.1 Eueides tales michaeli | reverse complement strand
AATTATGGCAATAAAAATTGTGGCCTTTTTAAAGGAGACATGACACTTTATGGTAATTTAAGTAGCATAAAGTGTCTACAAAATGTTATCTACTTTACTTTTATTGTTAACTTTTGTTATATTTTGTTTTTCTCGTAGTTCTTATCTTATTATAGAATAATATTAACACATATAATATTATCAAAATTTGTATTTGGCTTAATATATTATATTACACAATTAGCGAGAGAGCGCAGTGTTAGTACTGTGATATTATAATGAAATTGGTAATTACAAAGTCTAGATTAGCTTTTCTAAGTACTCCAATAAAGCAAAGTGCCAACTCTAAAAGCTTTGAAGAAGCAATAATCCACAAAACATTACAGTTTGTAAGGAACGAAATCACTACTGGTAAGGATCCTCGTTGAAATGAGGTCAAGTATATTTCTCATAGTCAATTTGAAAGTAAACTTTGCGGTTTCATTACTTTTTAGCACTTAATATTTTTCAAATATATACTGAGGTATTAATATTTTTTCTTTACTAATTGCGAACAATGCATATCGACTTTCAAAAGTTTGCTACTGTTATTACCTTACTGTGCTTTTAAGCATCAAAAATGGGAAGTATTATTACTAGTTTTTAGTTAATAGTTGAAATAAATAAAATAATATAAAAATATTTTCAGCTCTGTCTTTTCTCTCTTTCTCTCGGTAACTTATAAATAAGACAACTTTGTAAGGCACGAATTTTACATTCTGTTAATAATGATTATATTGTTAACCAGCGAACCAGCCGCGGCTCCGCCCGCTTGAATCACAATATTTTATTTTCAAATATCAATTACTTGAGCTAAACTAATATTTTAAATTGACGTAACTTTTGTATGTATCAACCGACTTAAATAAAACAAACACTAAATGTTGAAGTAAGGTTGCCAAAATGTAAATAAACTGCATTTAACTCTGGTTAACCCTTTCTGAGTTTAGCGCGCATAAACGCACAAACAATAAGCAAATAAACAGACAAACAGAGAAACAATTTAAAATCCCTATTTTGGACCATATTAATTAACCCCTATAAAATTCTTTGTTATATCTTCGGTTACATATTTATTAATGAAGAGAATCGTTATATTGGTGTAATAAAAAGAAATATATTATGTTGATACAACGTCTATTAATAGTGATGATGACAGTACAAAACGAGCGAGCACAATTTTAACGAGCAAATACATTGACATTAAACAAGAACAGACTACATAAACGGTTGCGTTCCATTACTTTCTAATTTTTTTAATTCTACCCTCCCTTGGAACACAACCCCATATTTGATACACAATACATAATGTTTATCAGCAGTAGTACCCTTGGTTAAATTATCAGCTATCATTTCTTCAACTTTTACAAACAAAAACTCAATTTTTAAATTAATAACTTGACCTTTTAGAAAATGATAATGAATGTCTTTATGTTTAGAAATAGCAGTAATTTACAGCTAGTTTTATAGCACTTTGATTATATTATTATAGATATATAGATAATGAGTGGGTTGTTTAGCTTATGACCGAGCTCGCCATGCAGCTTCTACAGCCACAGTACCTCCTGCGCCGCAGAGGACATTTCCATGTATTCCGCCTCGGCCATCAACAACACGGTCTGTTGCTTGTGTGACCGCCACGAAATAGCACCATTCTGTAATATGAATAAATAACCAGTGCAGGACTTGCGATCGCGTATGTCGCTGGCCCAGTCTGCATCACAATATCTTATTTTTTCTTTACTACCGTCTTTGGTGTAAACTAATTGAAAGTCTTTGGTGCCTTGTAAATATCTAAGCATCTTCTTTACTGCAGACCAGTGCTCACTACTTGGGTTTTTGTTGAATTTGCTCAATGTGTTCACAGCAAAAGATATATCAGGGCGAGTACCTTGAGCCAAGTAGAATAAGGAACCAATGGCTTATTGATAAGGACATTCTAATGTATCTTCTGTTTTTACACTGAATTTCAAACCAAGTTCAAATGGGTTCAAACGTAACAAAATTTCACTCTATTCTATAAAATACTTTTTTTTTCTGTACGATTTTTTTGTATAATAGCTGTTGACGTAGAAAATTGATATTGATTGATCGAGTGCAAGCTGGAAGAAAAGGTGATCGAGAATATCGTGTATTGTGAGGCACTCGCGTGAGTGCCTATCATTGAACACCCACTTCCAGGGCAAAGCCTTTTTACCTGAAGGAAGATCTATTATGCCCCATGTTTTGTTCTTCATCAAGGAACTGTATTCATCATTCATGGCTTGCCTCCATTCGGTACTTTGTGGTGATGACAAAGTACAGTCTGTGGATCAGTATATAAACACATAGTTCTCTTTACATTTATTCCCTTTTTTGTTTATTAAGTGACCGCTGTGGCCTCACCCTCACATCGCTGACATAGCAATTCTAATAGTGCAATTATATTTTTGTTTTAGTAATGGATATAATATGCGTTTTGTGTAATTTAATAACTCAAGAGTTTGAAGGTCTAGTGTCTCAATAAGCGGGTAAGTATAGGAGAATCTTCAGAAATACAATATATCCGAAAGACTAGCAGACACGAAAAAATATATAAATAAAACATCAAAGCATAATAATATGTTAGATATATTTTAATTTTAACAATATATATATATATATATATATATATATATATATATATATATATATATATATATATATATATATATATATTAAAATTGTTAAAATTAAAATATATCTAACATATTATTATGCTTTGATGTTTTACTTCTTATATTTACTTTTTGTATTGCTTTTGGATAATATCGAATTAAAAAAATGTATACCTATGTATGTGAAAAACAACGGTAACTTAGATAACGTTGTCCAAATTTACGTAAAATACGAATAAAAAGATATTTATTTTCTATGCTCAGAAATTTTTATTAAACGTTATGTGAAGCACTCACAAAACGAGGGCGAAGACTCGCAATTAATTCTGTGTTTTCGCTCCCTTTTCAATGTTAACCTCTTTCCACGAATTTTTGAAAGATATACCACATTTCCCATTTACATAATTATGAAATATTTTAAAGTCCTTTAAAAAATAATTTCTTCCAAAAAGTGAATAATGTTTCATTATTCACAATAACAGAAAAATGAGAATCTTACTTTACAGTTTTGAATATCACTTCATTTAAAATACTAAAAAATCGCAAATAAGGATAGCATCAAAATAGATAGATTTTTTCAGCTTTATGTTCATGTGCTTCATGTGCTTCTTCATCACGCACTTGGCAGGTTAGGCAGAGGGAAGTTGGGAATCTAGTGTTTAGATACTCTTTTCAGTTCCCCACTTTCCGCCCGATTTAAGGCATTGCGTGTTGAGTTGGCGGAACTCATCTACGCGTTTTACTTTGTTTCTTCGCCGCGCTTTACATTGTTACAGAGAGCTAAGAAATGAAAACATTAAATGTTTCATTTGAAAATATTAAATATTTCATTACCTCTGGTGGGGGTCGAACTCACAATTTGTCGTTTACAGTCACAAGCTTGTGCCGCTGCGCCACGACAGGCCTCAAATAACATGGATAAGATACGGCAAACGAGCGTACGGGTCACCTGATGGTAAGTGATCACCACCGCCCACGGCCCCGTGTAGCACTAAAGGAGCTACAGGAGCGTTGACGATCTGTAAGGTGGATGGGCACCGGGGCCCGGCATTACCCAATGCGAAACGCAGTGACCAAGGTTACTACTTAACGCCGGTTTTAAATGCCGGGGGTGGTAACAATCCGGTCGAGTCTGCCCATGCGAGTTGCCATTGCTGACAACGTGACTCTTCCACTCGTACTTTAGTCGCCTCTTACGACACCAACAGTGCCAGGGTGATCCTATTTTAAGCCGGGATCACACGGCGTAGAATAGGATCACCCTCAATATTTATATTTTATTATTAAAATCACACCATAAATGATATACTATTTCAAAATCATTGAAAAGTATATTGATATTTAAATCAATATTTCCATGATTTTGAAATGGTGAATCATTCTGGTTTTGCATAAAAAATGGTTTTGAAGTCAAATTTGAAATTTGCTGCCGACCAATTTGGCATATTTGTATCGCTGGGATTACGGATGGTGGCGGTAGTGTCGTTTTTTGTCCCCCACTTTTTAGTATGAAGTCGACATTCTTCCCATAGGGTTAATGTGTTCTGTGGTTAGTACAATAGATTTGCTGAAGAAGTTATCATTGGTAAAATTGGTATATATATATATATATATATATTTATATATATATATATATATATATATATATATATATATATATATATATATATATATATATATATATATATATATATATATATATATGTGTGTGTGTGTGTGTGTTGTGCGCGATGTGAAGCTGAGTGTCTCTTTACTGTGTGACCTCTTCACGTAAGTGTCAATGTGTTTCTGTCAATGATAAGAAAATACTTCTATTATTTTATTACTTAATATAATTGTTATATATTTTTGAATTTTAAAATGAAAGTTAAATTTTAAATAAATCGAAAATAAATACTGAAGGAATATCTAGAAATATATATAGTCTCCTAACGTGAATGAAGTCCCGGAAAGCTAATCAAATATGGTAACCAAACTTCTTACAAAATATATATTCTCTAGTAAAGCGGATATGAAACATCAAAAGAAAGTCAAGTGCTCCAAAAGTCAGAAATTTGTATTTGCCTTTTCTATAAAGCGTTGCATTGCAAAAGCTCCCTTTGGTTTTGTAGGGAACACAATGACTTATATTTTTTTCGTATCTGCTAGTCTTTCGGATATATTGTATTTCTGAAGATTCTCCTATATTTACCCACTTATTGAGACACTAGACATTTAAACTCTTGAGCTATTAAATTATACTAATCGATTAGTAAAACAAAAATATAATTGCATTATTAGAGTTTATCATTAAAGTCGCTTATTAAATTCTTCCATGAACTTCTTAACAAACACAACATTTATATATCTCTTTATATTTATACATCTAACTATCTATTTGATATTATATTATTTGAGGCCTGTCGTGGCGCAGCGGCACAAGCTTGTGACTGTAAACGACAAGTTGTGAGTTCGATCCCCACCAGAGGTAATGAAATATTTAATATTTTCAAATAAAACATTTAATGTTTTCATTTCTTAGCTCTCTGTAACAATGTAAAGCGCGGCGAAGAAACAAAGTAAAGCGCGGCGATGAGTTCCGCCAACTCAACACGCAATGCCTTAAATCGGGCGGAAAGTGGGAAACTGAAAATAGTGTCTGAACACTAGATTCCCAAGTTCCCTCTGCCTAACCTTTGATAGATGCCTAACCTTTGATTAGATTTTTTAGTATTTTTAATGAAATAATATTCAAAACTGTAAAGTAAGATTCTCAAATTTCTGTATTTATAAATAATTAAACATTATTCACTTTTTGGAAGTAATTATTTTTTAAAGTACTTTAAAAAATTTCATAATTATGTAAATGGGAAATGTGGTATATCTTTCAAAAATTCGTGGAAAAAGGTTAACATTGAAAACGGAGCGCAAAAACAGAATTAATTGCGAGTCCTCGCCCTCGTTTTGTGAGTGCTTCACATAACGTTTAATAAAAAATTCTGAGCATAGACAATAAACATCTTTTTATTCCTATTTTACGTAAACTTGGACAACGTTATCTATTTTACCGTTGTTTTTCACAAACATAGGTATACATTTTTTTAATTCGACATTATCCAAAAGCAATACAAAAAGTAAATATAAGAAGTAAAACATCAAAGCATAATAATATGTTAGATATATTTTAATTTTAACAATATTAAAAAATATATAAAAATATATTACCTCGATTTGGTGACGTGCCAAATCGTGGCTCAATGTTTGGCTCAATGATTTTAGTGACTAATTTCAATAACGAATATTTTACTTTGTAAATAAAACGGTTACTTGGCGCAAAGCTAGAGGCAAAGTTAGAGGTTATAAAAATATAAGTCTTTTTTAACTATTTTAAGAACAAATATTATATTAGTGATATACATCTAGTATATCACTAATATAATATTTGTTCTTAATTTAAGAACAAATATTATATTAGTGATATACACCTAGTATATCACTAATATAATATTTGTTCTTAAAATAGTAAAAAAAGACTTATATTTTTATAACCTCTAACTAAAGAATACAGAAATATATGCTGTTCTATACTTTTAATCCAAAAATGAATGCTATATGTATATAAAATTCACCAAAATAGTAGATCAAAACTTGTATTTGTAGGACACAGAATACATCATATAAAAGTTTCTACCAACTGTTGTTTACAAAACAATACTGGTTATACAAAAATATTCTCTTGTTCCGTTCTTGAAAAATACTAGTTCAAACGGAGAAATGAAGACATGCCACGGAGATATAGCCCGCTTTCAATTTGACTAAAACTTTAATAAAATTTCAAATTTAACCTTTAATTTACATTATTTACATAGATTAAATATATAAATAATGATAATTCAAATACAACCACGTAAAGTAATATTTACAAACTCGCATTTTCTTAATATTTATCATATTAGGAAAAATGAGAATTGTCTGTACATTATTGATAACAAGTGACTACAGTGCATTTCTAAAAAAATAAGTGATTTATATATAAAATAAATGATTTTTTGTACGAGAAACTTACAAAAGGCCACGTAAGGCATTGTAGAACTGCATAGCCGGATGTTCCTAGATAGTACCTATTATTCCGTTACTGTTAGTAGCAACTTTTACGTGCAGTACATGAAGCTTAATAATGAAAAATGTCTCCTTTGATATTGCAAATATTTAATATTTGGTACTTACGAGAAGTAAGACCGAGACAGGCTAGAAAAGAATATGAGTATACTTGAATATGAGTAAACTTTATTCGATTTCTAATATAAAAATAATGCGGAAATACCTATAAATTGTGTAAGTACCTATGCGGAAATGCGGTAATGCGGAAATACCTATAAATTGTGTAAGTAATCTACAAGAAATAAATGCAAAAATATATTTAAAAATGAAGTTAAAAGAAAAATAACAGATACATAAAAAAACTTCAAAAAAAGACATTTTAGCATGCATGTAATTTTCACTTTCGTCTGATGTATCGCCTTGAGAGTAACAATAAGAAGGATCGAGGTTAAAACACACATTAATTAGAATAATTTGAAATTTCCAATAAAGGATAATTCCAAAACCGAATTGCAAGTTTCTGATTCCATTTATTACCAAGTATGCTCTTACCAGTCACCCGTTCGTGTGTGTATTCCTGTGCGACATACATAGAATTAAAATAATTAATAAATAATGATTCTAAACAATTAATTCTAATATTAAATTAAAACCGCATTTAATTTCCGCAAATAATTTAAATATATTTTCTATGAAATTTATAAGACAGGTTGTACGTACTTTACAAAACGTACAATATATGGGAGGCCATTTGCAGTAATCAAATAATCATCAATCGTCATATAATCAACTGTCAATAAAATCGAAGACTATTTATTACCTACATTATAATTCCGCTTGATGTTAAATAGTACTACCTAGGAAAGAAAAATACTAAATTTAAAAACGTATAAAAATTTGACCGAAGCAGGATTTGAACCTGCGCCTCTTGGAAACCGTCCAAGCGCTCTGACCACTAAGCCGTTCGTTCTCACCAAGCTCCGTCAAAATTTTTATACGCTTGTTACAACTTATTTATGTTGTTAGCATCTCTGTAGGGAGATTTTTACAAATTTCCGCTACCCAAAGACAATTCGTTAGAATTATCGTTTGGCAAGAGAGAATGCTATTTATTAAATATTTTTACTATTTCTTTCCTAAGTGTGGAATAACACTTAAAAAAAATAGTAAAAATAGTACTACTTATATCAAGCAAAGGCCAGCGCTAAATTTACTATTGATCTTTGAAACTAGCTACGTAATTTCATAATTATTATCCAGCTATAATTATAATGCAATGTAAGTAAACAAGAAGAACCTTTGATGCGTTTACAAAATATTGCCTACTAAGTTTGCTTATCCAGTTATGTTTCAATAGAAATAACATATTTACAAGGATTAGACATTAGTAAAAGACTATTAAAATTACAATACATTACATTTACCTAAAATAAGATGTGTGTACAAAACAAGAAGTAACCAAATTTTTTGACTTACATTATTGACTTTCTCTGTATTTTTTCATTAAACAGGATCAATTTAAAGAACATTCGATTTTTCACATAAACAGAAAAATACATTTCAATTTAAACGTTTGCTGTGGGATGAAACATTAATGCTTTCCCAATAGACTTGGCTCTCATGGGCACAAGGGACTGCTTCTGAAGAGTAGGTGGTAAATGAATATGCTGATGGTTACGCTTATCTTAAAAAAAGGAAAATATTTATATTGTAGACGTTGTCATTGTTAAAAGTTTTTATTTGCAAAGAAAATAAACTAACAAAAACTAATATTTAAGCTCTTTGTAATAACCTAATTTAGTTATTAATGATAAATAAAATTTCAACTTAATCGTAAAAAATACATAATTAACAATTAAATTGTTACTTCTTTTTAGTCAAAATAGCTTATAAAATAACTGAAATTAATTTTAAAGTATGAACTAGAATAATAAACATTTATCAAATATAAGTCAAGAAGAAAAATTGAACGACTCTTTTTAGATTATCCTAAGCAAACACATAATAAGGGCTTTTCTTTATCCCCTTTTTGTACGGTTCCCGTATATTGATAAAATTATAACTATAGATTTTCATACATTTGTGGAAGTATACACTTCATATTTTAGAATTATAAGAATATTTGCCTACTGAGATCGGAAGTTACGCAGTCTTTCTTCTTATAATGCGAAAAAAATGTCTTTTTATAATTTTCACGAACGTAGGAATCAAACCCACAATCGTCACGTTTACAGTTGGCTGCGGCGGCTGCAAATGAATGCGTACATATATACATACGTACATGTAAGTAACATTGAAGTGTCTGTCTGTGATTTCAAATAACCGTGTTATTTCAAGTGCATTTACGCGATACCAAAACACAAACAATTTTTAAAATTTTTATCTGTTGGTCATGCTATTTGTCCGGGCTAATCTCAGAAAATGATACTGCAAGACCGATCTATATTCACAAATAAATTACGCCTGCATCACGACTTTTTACTCTCGTGTGAGAGGACGAAGTAAAGATTAAATACAAATTGAAATGATTTTATTGAAAACAGAAGTAATTTGCTTAAATTTACAAACATTAAATAAGTGACCGAGTGGTGGCACTTATTTAATGTTTGTAAATTTAAGCATATTACTTCTGTTTTCAATAAAATCATTTCCACTAAAGTTAATGCTTTAGAACTGAGAGGAAATCATAAAAAAATATTATGAAAACTCAAAGAAAGTCTTGTATTTAGTTGAAGCATGAAAAAGTAAAATTATATTCTTATATTATAGGAGAATATTATCATACAGAAGTGTCTATGTTCAATGTACATGGAAAATGTTTATGAAATATTTACAGTGAGACGCCGCTCCAAGTTTACGGAGAGGCCTATGTTTGTAAAAGCCTTTTTCGGAGGACGCGTTTAACCGTCGTGTACTTAAAATTTGTCATTTACGTAAACTTTACTTGTTAACAGAAAATCTCTGATATAGACTACACATTATTTAAGAAATAAATAAAACACAAATATAAAAAAACTTTTTTAAAAATGCAAAAAACTATTTTGGTAACAGTTAGTACTGTTTTTGTTGGGTTTAATAAAGGGACAATTGAAATTTATAGAATCACTGTGATGTCTGTCAAGGTAATTTTACTAGATTTAGCCTGGCAGAAGCCAAGTTAAATTAATATAAATCTTTCAGGTCTATGATCCCTTGAAGCTTAGAAAAAAGTAAGCTGCTTACTCGCAGCAATCAGAAGTCGCAACGCTTGCAATAGATACTTATTTCCGGTTGATCTACAATTATGAAATTTAGCAAATAATAACTACTTGTAATAAAGGAATCATTTAATATAGTTGTTTTTATAAAGAATGAGTGCACACCGCCTTATTTATTCAAGTTTGTCAACTTTAATAAGTTTTACTTCCTGCTATCTTATAACCATAAATTAAACTAAACGGAACCCTCAGTAAGTGTATTTGTAATATAAGTATTATTTTTTAATTTTTAAATAATATATTCAAAGAATTATGATTCTGTCGCTTATTGCTAAGCTTGGAAGAATTTGAAGGGGGACTTATTCTCTATATAATTATTATTCTTATACAACGTTGGCCGTATGTCAAAATTATGTATATATTAAAGTTGTCGATTACATATAACTGCTGTTATTTGGATTGCAAAAATATATCCGTTATCCATATTTTAGCCAATTAGGTAAAGGTTTGGTAGAATACATTTGAAATTATTTAATATCCCAACAAGATAAAACACGTTAAGATGCTAATGATTAATGGGGGCTATACGTTTTACTTTTAGCTACACAATTTATTATATGGAAGTAGTCCCAGCAAACATATTATTACAAATAAAGTAATTACCTGTCGCCTCTGAATAAAGTCGAAAAAGTAAAGTTGGGCCAACTCGTTTGGCGCTAGCTTTCCGTCTAATAAACGTTTGTATTTCGAGCGCTCCATCTCTATTCGCTCCCCTATATAACTTTTTGGCAAGCTTACTCCAAACTGGACAGTTTTTTGTATAAAAAGTTTTAAATTTTATGATATACAAATATACAATGACATAAAATTAAATTATAGAATAATTTTATAAAAACAATATGTTTTTAAATAAATACTGCATTGAATGTTGCGTTAAATCCTACTCTCATTACCTACAATTAACAGGGTAATTGTATAGAAATTAATAAGACTTCTTATTTCCTCTATCATTACACACTTCAAATGAAACAGTTAGCCAGATTAATTGCGTGTATTTAGAAAATGTATAATTCTAAATATAGTTAATCCGTAGTTAATTCTAAGTACACTTTACATTAATCCGTAGTTACATAGACTGAGATGATATTTGTCTGTTTGTTCACATAATTATTATATCGAACTGTAATAAAAAACCGGTGACATCAAAAAATCGTTGGCGGTATTTTGATATAATGATTGCCAAACACCATCTCACCCACCCGTGATCACAATTTGTTGAAAAATATTCGAATCGATGGGTTTTCAGAAATCTTTAATAATAAATATAATTGATTAATTCAGTTTAAATAGTTTCATTTAAAATGTATAGAAATAATATAATACATACTCGTTCTCGGCTTTTTGTCTATTTAGGAAAATTAACTGCACGCAGCGTTATATGCCTTTTTTCATAGCATTTTACCTAAATACATTTAAGAGATTGAGAGAGATTTGACCGAGATAAGAACACAAGAATGGTGTTCAGCCAAATACACTCTAACTATCGATGTTATTATGTTTTATTGATAAACCAAATCAGAAATTAAACCTGGCCTGAAAATAGTAGATCAATTATTTTCAAAATATTAAATAAAAATCTTAATAATGGATATTTTAATATTAAAGTATTAAATTTGAAGCACAATATCAGTAAGTCCTGAATGGAGTATAAAAGTGCGGCGATGAAAGTTAGCCGGTAACCAGTACGGGGCGGCGTGATGCGGCCAGAACGCAGCTTGCGAGTTGCAAACGTTTATTGAGCGGAAAGTCGGATGATGAGTTCGCGCCCAACTTTACTATTTTAATTCTAATTTTGTTGTAGCAGATAATCCATTTTATACAATCATGAAAGTGGTGTTTAACGTTGCTCATTATATACATATATTACAAAACAAATAAACATAACATTTTTTGTTAATATTTGGTTTTATTCTAGCTTCACGCTATATTCCGCTCATGGCAGTCGAGGCAGAGGGAACCTCGTTCTTCGACACCCCGTTTCCATGTCTTAATGGATAATATAACTGCCATTCGTTACTCCAGCGAATCTAGCGAAAGGATTCTGAGGGCATGGAATGTTGAGTGGCGGACCCCAAAATCGCGCCTTGCCTCATTACCAAAGCGAGAAAATGAAAATATTAAATATTTTCCTCGAGTGGAGTTAACATTTACTACAAAGCACATTTACAAGTCGTACATTTAAGCCCTCGTACCACAACAGCCCCACAACGAAAATAATAAAATAAATAAAGAGATTTTTTTACTATTTTTAAAGTGTTATTCCACACTTAGGAAAGAAAAATACTAAATTTAAAAACGTATAAAAATTTGGACGAAGCAGGATTTGAACCTGCGCCTCTTGAAAACCGTTCAAGTTCAATTTTTATACGTTTTTAAATTTAGTATAAATAAAGAGATTATTTAAAAAAAACAAATATGCTTTTATCACATCATACATATATGGCCATTGTAGTACTTCACTTTTTGATACATAATTAAATTTGATCTACTTACATGTACATGTATGTATCTAATGTAATATGTTATTGCTGTCAACTATTCTAAACGAGGAACAATATTATGTCTAAGTTTGTCATATGAAACATAATTGATGATTAGTTCATCAATATATAGACACTTTTGCTACAATTTTAATGTGGTAGTTGTTAACTTAAACGGCACGTGGAGAGATGTTTAGAATTAGATTATTTTAGTTTCTTTAATCTTATAAGCTATTTGAGGTGTCTTGCGCAGGGGCCAAGCGTGTGACTGTATATGCGACAGGTTATGGGTTCGATCCACACTCGAAGGAATAACATATATATTTTGGACGGAAAATGGGAAACGGGACGGAGTATCTTGACATTAGGTTCCCAAGTTCCTTCTGCCTACCCTGCCATGTATGTGATATAGCGTGAAGCTAATAGTGAATCAAAATCATAAGTTTTGTAAATCAACACGCAACTTCTTTAAGGAATGTGTAAATGTAACAAGAGTGTCAAATTCGATAAGGAAACTTTAAAAATAAAAACTAGTGTTGCGTTGACGCTATACAACATAAACGAATTGTATGTGTTACTTTATTTCAAGGGTCTAGGGAAGGAGATTGGATAGCGTGTTTATCCATCCGAGGACCTCCTTTTATAAACATCAATCCTTCCGTAAACTGTTCATATCATCTCATCGTAAATACC
>DWMZ01003120.1:0-13164 GCA_018249855.1 Eueides tales michaeli | reverse complement strand
ATCTAGGGTTAGTCCCAAGAAAACCGCGGTATCACAAAAATTCAGAATTTTATTATCAATGTTTAAATTAAGCTCTTTTTTCCTAACATTCGGCATACTAAAATCTATACATTTGGTTTTCTGTGCGCTTAATACTATATAGTGGTAAGACATTCCCCATTAAGACATGTCCTTTCTCCATTTTATATAGAATTCTGAAGGATTATATATTTAGTAGTGAATATGATCTTCATTATAGCGATGAAATAAAAATAATAAATATTTCAATCCACTGATTGGCAATTGATATCACACCGTTGCGTTTACAATTACGTGTTACTTGTGACTTACAGCCGTCATGATTACTACCCGTTACTCCATACCCTTTGGTATTTATACTTCTGTGAAAAGATATTTAAATGTTTAATTTAAATTTTTTGCTGTTTACAACACACGTGTAAGATATGAGAGTGTAGAGCTACACAAACAAACATACTGTATGTGGAACATTGTTTGTTTCTTATTCAAATTCGTTTTTTATTCCTATTATTCGCACTTAAGTAATATCAGGTAATATCTTTATGCTAAATTCTCTCCACCTAGATAGATCTCTTGTATTAAATTTTCAAGACAAATTAATAGTTACAACTGAAATGAAAACAAACCATGCATTGTAGTAATAACCTATGTTATATTTTGTACATATTGTTTTTTCCGTTCCGTCTTAATGAGAACGTAGTGTCTTAACACTAGTTTCTTAGGTTCCCTTCACCTTTATCATGCTTTGCGGTACAGCGATAAGCTATAAAAGTCTCTCCCCTGTTTTTCTTGCTGTCTATTAAGGAATATCAAAATTTGGCGTGTACCATGTAAAAGACCAAAATTTTACATTATCTTGTTCACGCAAGCAGAAATTATAATCACGTTTAGTTTCAATAATAAGCTTACATATTTATATTACACTGGAAAATTGAAAAGCTAACATTACATTCTGTTTAACCGCACGCGTTGAATTATCGCATTTGTGACTGTATGCTATAAATAGGCAGCAAAATATTTTTAGGTGTATTGTCGGGTACTTCTATCTAGTAAATTACTGGGATTTCCTGTTTATATTGAATATATCTTCTTAAGTGTTAGTCTTGGGATTGAAATCTTGACATTGATGTCTGTGTCAATTGTAATGAAAAAGGCGCCCCAGGATTGACGGAAGAAATTTCGAGACAATGCTTGTTCTTTGGCGAAAATGAAAACCTAAAAGTTTTGCCGTTGAGACATTATATAATGAGTGACATAATTCAACGCTCTAACTTTTAATTTTTCGAGCTCGCAACGTTTTTTTCTACAAAACTATTTTTTATTAAAGTAAGTTAAATTTAAAGTTGTATGGTTAAATTTTACCTGAAGACATTTATTTATTATTGTATTTCAGAATTGTTTTTTTTTGTATTGTATTGTACTTTTTTTAATATAGAGGGAATTCTATTAAGACATTCACTTCTTCCTCACTTTCTTAATATTTCTTTATATAAAAAATTAATGTTGTAAAGCGTGTTATCTTTGTATTGGTGTCTAGACACGGACTTGTCCAGGTGGAGCCAGACGACGTAGATTATTAGACTGTCCGCCTCGCAACAACATAACAACATTTATTTGTTTATTTATCAAAAAAATATATATTTAAAAAAAAAAAACAACTATTTAAAAAATAACAAAGTCCTGGCAACATCTCCGCGATTAATGTTAGAGTAAAAGCAAAATAAACATATAATAAATACTCTGAAGCGCTTATTGTAATGTTCGCTTTCACTCAACTCGACTTACACTTACACTTTTTTTAAATTATGTATCTTCACGCTGCATCCTGTCTATCAAGGTATGTATATCTAGCTTAGTTTATAATGTTTTCCTTTACTTTTGATACCTTGTGTGTTTTGTGGTGGACTTGTCTATCAGAGTACACCAATAGATACAAATTTAATATTTCCCCGAATGTGAATAGAACCCACGATCGTCGTTTTTATAGTTAGCTGTAAAATATGCTGCGACAGAGCAAGCAACGCAGATTAAGTTCTAAAGCACTATATTCTCTATTTATTCTCCTATATATAGTCTAGTGACTGACTTGCGGTGAAAGAAAAGGAGTTCTTGTAACCGGATAAATCACGTACATACGTACAGTAATATATATTTTTGAAAACCAGACGTCATTCGAAATATCAGGTTCCCAAAAATATATATTGTAATGTTTTTGTAATATTAAATATACTTGTAAATTACTATTTAAAAAGCTTCACTTAAAAATATCAAAATGGATAAATTTAAAGATGATTTTATACTCATCATCATTTTGACTCTGTGCTGTGAGACAAGCTTGTAAAATGGCAGCGTGTCATGGCAGTGGCAAATGACGTAAGATAAGTATTTTTATTATTTTTAAAGTGTTATTCCACACTTAGGAAAGAAAAATACAAAATTTAAACACGTATAAAATTTTTTGGACGAAACAGGATTTGAACCCGCGCCTCTTGAAAACATTTTTGGACGAAGCAGGATTTGAAAAAAAAAAATTGAACAAGCGTATAAAAATTTCGATGGAGCTTGGTGAGGACGGATGGCTTAGTGGTCAGAGCGCTTGAACGGTTTTCAAGAGGCGCGGGTTCAAATCCTGCTTCGTCCAAAAAATGTTATACGTTTATAAATTTAGTATTTTTCTTTCCTAAGTGTGGAATAAGACTTTAAAAATAGTAAAAATATTTAATAAACAGCATTCTCTCTTGCTAAACGATAATTCTAATTATCTTTGGGTAGCGGAAATTTGTAAAAATCTCCCTACAGAGATGCTAGCAACATAAATAAGTTGTAACAAGCGTATAAAAATTTCAACGGAGCTTGGTGAGGACGGATGGCTTAGTGGTCAGAGCGCTTGAACGGTTTTCAAGAGGCGCAGGTTCAAATCCTGCTTCGTCCAAAAATTTTTATACGTTTTTAAATGACGTAAGATAAGCTCGGTGTTGAGATGAATTTCTCAGACTAGATGAAGACTGAGAAATAAAGTGACTTAATCAGAACTATATCCCTCTTTCTAACGTGCTATATAGAATCTGGTGGATATATCGTGAAAATACTTTTTACATACGTTTTTACGATAGTATAGCGGCACAGTTAACTTGTGGAAATTACTTATGTTTATTTCCTCGCTCTTGTAACTGAAGATAACCGCTGCAATGAATTCTTCCATTAAATACGTAATGTCCCGCAACTTTTTGTGAAAACAGAGTATCTTAATATTTGATTAGGCTGCCGGCTGTAGGTTGGAGGTTATTTGAAGCAAAAGAAAATATTACATAGCTGTTATTTTTATTATCCTTTAACAGAGAATGTCATCAAATCACATCTGCCACACTTTATCAAAGCCAATCAAGTTCATTATGCAAAACGAACACTTTTCCGATATTAAATTTTTATATTGCGTCATAAAAACGTACATAAAATACAATCTTATAGTGAAAGAAATGTCACACTTTTTATATCAATATTATGCTGAATTTGACAATTTTAATATTACCTTTTTTAGAAATTAATAGAAAAAATTGTACGTGATGGGATCAAAACTGTGGAGGAGTGGATATTTAAATCAAATTAGATTTGATTGTAAACCTGTCAATTTAATAATATTAAAAAAATATATACGCTATTATAGTAATCGGCAATGTATCTAACAATGTAATGTGGCTTTGATTTCCAACAAGAGCGGATATCTTCACTCTGGCTGGTTCAACAAGACAAAACACGGTGTTAGGTTGCGCTAGTCGAGTCAGAATGTTTTAAATACTTATTCTGCCACTGTACTGAGACTTAGCTAATACAATATTATTATATAAAATGTTTCCACGTTTTATCACATATGTCTTCAGAGGAGGTTATGGTTGCTTTACGGGCAGTTAAATATCCATTACAATCACTTTGCCGTTTTCATAAGAAATACTGTCATTGTAGAGACGACGTAGCTCTTTTCTGTATATTAATTTATTTAGAAGGTTCTACGTTTTGAACTTAGTGTAGTTGATCTTAGTTTACAGTTTGTTAGTGATGTAGTTTTTTACTCTATTGACCTCTATTGATCTCTATTTTTTCAGGTTTACGATGTATCCTGCATATGGCATGTTAGGCAAAGGGAACTCGGGAACCTGTCGTTAAGGTAAACTGTAAAAGCGAATACATTTTAATTATATGTTTTGATCATTGCCGGATGTTGGCAAGCGAAGTGAGCAGGGTGTAAAGCCTCCTAGTACAATACAAAAAGAATCGTTCGCGTCCAAATGAAAATCTGCTTATGTTCGAACATAAGCCGATTTTCATTTGGACTTGTTCATTATAAAGATAATTTAAGTCTTCTTAGTAATAAAATGTAGGAAACTTGAGCACGCGAGCGTGGAATATGAACGGTTGTGTTTGTTTGTCCTCTGGTAAAGAAACATTTTTAAATTATTGAAGCATATTTTTTCTGTAAGAATTTGTTTTTTTTTTTTATTCAAAAATAATAAAAAAAACATTTCAAATATAATATTCACATTCGTTGCAAAATTTCTTCAATATGGCGTCTAGAAGTGCTTTTTTTCTATTTTAACAATTTTTGGCCTTCTCATAGAGACGTTTAACATTTACTTATACAATACTTTTTTTTTAAGCTTCACGCTGTATCCCGCACAAGGCAGGGTAGGCAGAGGGAACCCGGGAACCTAGTGTCAAGAAACTCCGTTCCGGTTCCGTTCCCCACTTTCCGCCGATTTTTGAGGCATTGCGTTATTTATTATATAAGTAAAGATATTATTTTATAATTTAAGAAATCAAAAAAGGCAGTACTTAAATGCCTTAATCAAAGTTCTTTCTTTGTGGAAGTTAATTGAAATATATTTTCCGTGTAAATTGAGTTCATACAGAAAGTTTTAAAAAATGAATTTGTGTTTTTGTACTTTTAATATTACATAGATATAAGAATATGTAGATATTTTATATACGGCCATGTGTAAATTCTCTGTGATATATGTTTAATATTTGCTCTCGACAGTGAGTCTATCTTGACAGTAAGTTAAGTCCTTGTTACCAGAGCGAAGAAATGAAAATATTAAATATTTCTTTTAATCAAATGGTCGCACGTTTGTGCTCCTTCTGTGCCACGAAAGCCTTCATTGCATTACAGTTTTTTTTTTCAGCTCTACACTGTATTCTGCACATGGCAGGGTAGACAGAGGAAACTTGGGAACCTATAGTTAAGACACTACGTGCCTTTTTCAACATTCCGCCAATTTGAGGTAGTGCGTGTTGAGTGGCGGAACTCAACGCAACGCCGTGACTTGTTACCAAAGCGAAATAATTAAATATAAAAAAAAGTCATTGAAAATTTTAAATAATTAATTTTCTTGAGTGCGACTGAACCCACAACCTGTTCTGTTACAGTCACACGGTTGTATTTCTGCGGCACAACAGGGCTCGTTAAAAATTTTGATAGAAAAATACATATAAGCTTATAAAATGAAGCTACAGGTACCTTCGGCTACAACTAGCGCAAAAGTTATTACAAAATTTAATATTTGTCAATGACAGGAAAATAATCCCTTACTTGATAGATCCAACAAGAAACCGATATAACCGATCATATATTGAAAAATGTAATTGTCTAAATAACTTTTTGCAAATATTACAAAAAAAAAACTATTAATATATAGACATGCTACTTACGAGTATATAGCGTGCGTGATCAATCGCGACAGGTTATGGATTTTATTCCCACTCGAGTAAATGAAATCTTTCAAATGCGTTAATTTTGTCAAATGTGAGGAACAATATTAGGTTCCCAAGTTTCCTTTGCATCCCCTGCTTTGTGCAGAATTAGGAATCACAATTTTGAAAATTGATTCGCATTCTAAGCTGTAGTTTTATTCATCTTTTAATAATTTTTATATTTAAATATTATTTAAAATTTCAAGATACAATTATACAAGACCTGTCTTGAATGATTATACATACTATATTTTATATTCTTGTTTTAATTAAAAAAAGGGCATTGGAAATCTAGTGTTAAGAAAATTAAATGACAATAAAAAATATCACCGGCCCTTCAACTCCGTAATGTCTTCCCGAACACTCACCGGCAATGGTATTGTAAGTCATCGATCACGATTGCTTTCTACAGTTTCGTTTTTTGCGTCACTGAAGCTCACATAATAGAATAACTTTATCGTAAGGATAGATGATATAATTCAAAAGTAACAGATATTTTGTGAATCTTGGTTACGATTCCGCTATAAAGGAAACTGATTATAATGGCAATACATCACGGCATTTTTCATAATGGAGATTCCATTATGAAAAATGCCATGATCTCTTGGCGCAAGGACATAAATAAGCATGCGACTGTAAATAAGACTGGTTGTGGGTTCAATTCCCAGTCAAGGAATTGAAATATTTAATATTTTAATTTAATACATATTTTTAGAACAGGATACGCCATAAAGCTATCTATGTAATAATTATAGGCCAAATAATTTATATTTCTTGTCATAATAAAGTTTTAAAAGTTATTCATGAAGTTGGTGATAAGTTTCGTGGAGTTCATCGAAGAAAATTTTTTTATTCCTTATATTAATATTTGCATGTTCGAGGCATTTTTTTCAATACAAAATTAAATCCATTTTCCTTGGCATTACTTTGGTTTTCGCACATAAAAGTATAGGTAGAAAACTTGAGAACCTTTTATTTAGACAATTTATTCCCGCTTAGACATTTTCGTTCCCAATTTTCCGTACAATACACCCATTCGAGTGGTGATCGAACCCATAGCCGTCGCGTTAAATCTAAATCTCTAAGCTAAATCTCAAATATAAAAAACCAGCAGTTCATAAATAAGGAATAAAAGTATTTTCTCAGTCTTATCGAAGTGGAGTCACTCGAGCAGCGTAATAACAAAGTGTTGGCTATTGTTATGCAGTTTTGTTATTACAAGTTGAGGAAAGATATTTGATATTCTTCAACGGTTTGGAAAATAATGTGAAAACTCTTGTATTTTTTGTTATGTGGTAACGAACACGTGTTATATGTTCTGATTTAGGAGTCGGGGTACAGCTGCACTACTTTCGAATGTAAATACGGCGTTTCTGGCTTCGACTCTCGCTTTGAGGAATACATTTTTATTTCCTTTCTCTGGTAAAAAATCTCAATAACCTTGGGGTTATTAAGCGGAAAATGGAGTAGTGAATGAGTACTAGTGTACAAAAAAAAACTTTTTAGCATTTTATTGTTAAATATTTTCTTTCTTTTAAATACGTTTACATAGTATAAAGTATAAAACAATATGATCTTGAAGTTTTAGACTACTTCTCTAAGTGTCTTATTGATAAAGCGTAACCAAATTAAAATAAAATTATATTTTAAATCTTATATCACGTTCTAGCCATAATGCCTTTGACATCTCTCCTATCTCGTGACACCGAAAAATTTTCTGACACTCAGACGCATAAACAAAATTTAATGGTTTTTAAAAAGTGATTACTAAAAGACAAATCGTTTGATATACATTTTAAAATATGTATAATAAATTAAAATGTTCCATACTTGAAAGGAGATAAAAGAGAAAGATGTTAGTAATTTATGTGGATTTTATTTTTTGATTCAATTTCGATTATATTTTTACGCGACATTTGTGAGTTCAATATTCATCGTGGATATCAATCGTCTGTATTCCCCTTATGTTGTGTTCCGGTTTTCAATAACCAATGTTTAAACATTTGGGCGGGGTGTGCGTCGTGCATTGGATGCAATGAGATATGCTTAACTAAAAATGAAATAACTAACTTAAATAAGCTCCGGTTTTAAGTTTCGTTACTCAGTATTTCGTATATCAGGAGAGAGTGAGTGACGAAATACTTTTACTGTCAGTTCTTTTCGATGTGAAGCATTAACTAAAGAGATTAAAATAATTTATTTAAAAATCTAGTTTGTAATTGAGCCAACTACCCTTTTCTTTATTTTATTAAAAAGATTTACATATTTATTACGTCAAGATGCAAAGTGGTAAACGAGTAAACATTACGACAAGTGCGGTGACATTCTAATTTGCTGTCGCAAAAACACATTACGTTTACGAACATGAATATCGCTCTTGAATAATAATAGCGTCTACTTTGAGGTGAAAATGTTTCATTTTCTTAACTAATAATTGTACTCACAATCACTTGATGTTATGCCAATGCACTACGACGGCCATACGTTGACATGCGAGTTAGATCTAAAGCTAATAAAAATAGTTTAAAACCTGAGGCTCGCTCCAATATAAGTAATTTTAATCAATATAATAAATTATGTTTACTTCACCACTATGGTCAAACAATGCGCGGCAGTATTCTACGCGACTCGACTATCTTAAATTCTGTAAACGGAGTTTTTAGAAAAATCTTATCGAGTTGAACACTTTAAATGATTTTCTAGACAAATTCTGTTAAATGGTAGCTTTTGTAGTTAATATAGTAATTAATGAGTGATTGCCGTTGGCTCTTGGTTTAAATATTTAATTTAAGTTCCTAAAAGTGAGGTTTAATAAGGAGTTTTATTTAATCGTTATAGTAAATAAAAAATGTTATAAATCGGTTGTAGTAAAGGAGTTAGGGTTAGAGCTTTTTGAGTTACTCGCTACATGTTGCACATAGCAGGGTACCCAGAGGGAACCTAGGAACTTAATGTAAAGCTGCTGCCATAATATACTTCCTGTCAAATTTCGTCCGTCCATTCGAAAAGTTTAATTTAAATCCATTCAGTAGTCTTCGTGTGAAAGTGGAAAAAACATTAATTCTCACAAACTTTTACATGTATATAATAATTAGGATTACTCCCTAACTACGAGGCCGTCGAGGAATTATCGTTGTATAATTAAAAGGAATTCAATTTTTTTTATGAAGTGCTAAGTCCTTATTTGTTAAAAGAGAGATCTCCGATCATGGAGCTCTGTCATTCATTCTGCGATCTCTGCACGTTGAGCTCACGCGTGCAGCCAGCGTTCATAAATTTGTAATGTTATATATGTCAAAAAAATATTAAATAGAATCGTTCCCCCGCAAAGAATTAAAACTGTGAACTGTCACATTTATAGTAATATCTAAATTCACTACGCCACAATTAAAATAATATCATATTTACTTTAAGAAATTAATCTCTAGTAAAGTAACAGAATTTTAGGCTTTCCTTACTATTGTTAAGCTCCTTTGTTCTTTTGAAAGACGAGGTCAGTAATATAACGATGACAAATTGATGTTTTCTTCACATTAGCATCGCTGAATACTTTAAGAACGATCCTTACCGTATTCTGTTGAAAAACAAGAGGAAAATATTATAAAAGAGTTAATCTTGCCGCCTTTTTGGCACCATTTTTTAAGTTCACGCTGTATCTCGCATATAGCAGAGTGTTTCACGAATGATGCAAGAGCAACGCTTTTCAGTTACCATCGGATGAACCGCATGATCTCTTACCTTATCTTTTCCATAGAAAAAGTAAATACAATGTCAGGACACTTCGTTATCCACTTTCTGTGCAGTTTTGTAGATATTATTACCATGGCGAGGAAATGTAAATAACTCATCCGTCCTAGCGGGAATTGAACTCACAATTGTTGTGTCTAAAATAGAACGCCGTGTAACTGTGCTTCAGCGACTATGATTTAAATTATTTAACTTGTGTCTTAGTTTTGTTCATCATCTCTCTAAAATCAATTTGACTTATTTTTACAAAACTGTTAAAAAAAATCTTAAATGACTGAATATTGAAATAGTTCATTTAGATTCAACTCACTATGTAATGCCTCCAACTAAATGAAAAGTGGAGAAGTGTCTTAATGACTTAACATTAGGTTCCCAAGATCTGTCTTGTTACGCTGCCATCTGTGGAATAAAGTGAGAAGCTAAAAAAATAGATACAATTCAGAACCATTTTATAAATTTAATTTTATTTTTAAAAATGTCATAGAAACGTTCCTTCTACATTGTCATCAAATTAAATACAGAACTGTCATCTCACTCAATCGTTATCTAACAGAAGTGACAGTCCTCTGGTACCGTTACAGTAACTAAGTTAAATAAAGCAAGAGACAAGACGTCAAAGATAATTTATATAATTACAATGGTTGAGCCTTCGCGACGGTAAATACCTATTTACCTCTGTTAAATAAACATTATTTGAGTGATAAAAATATTTATCGATAATTTTGTATTGTTCTATGGTTTAAATTATTATTTGTTAGTTTTAAAACTTGTACGATTTTTGATTTTGAATTTAGTTTGCCTTTGAAAATTTTCTAGTTTGGGGCCAGTTGTGACACAGACGCACACACGTGTGACTATCAACACGATAGGAAAACTTATATGCATGCATGAAGCATATTTGAGCGAAAGTCAACGCCGCATTTTCAACAGAGCATAAGGCCGCCGGGCGCATCGATAAAGGGTCTTTAAATATTTGGTCTTTGATTGAATTCTCATTCGTATTATTTAAACATATTCTCTCTGTGGTAAATAAATAAAGCAAGGTGTTAAGTTCCACCACTAGACTCACTCACTCACGTTTTGAAAATTAGGAGACAAATGGTAAATGGAGTGTTAATACTAGGTTTTGCCTTGTCTGATATACGCTGAATACCACGTGAAGACTTTTATTGTCAAAGCGAAAGCTGTTTACATATTTATATATTCAATATCGAAACTTAACCCCGCACATTGTCTTGTAATCAGAATTAAGTCACATTTACAAAGGTTTTAGTTCATTCACTTACCATTTATTGAACTGATGACAGCTTTATTTCTGACTGCCTTCCATTACGAAATTTATGAAAAAAACTCTTGTTTACAAAAAATCACGTAGAAATAAAGGCCCTAAACGGAACATTGAAAAATTGAAATCCTTTGTCCCGACTATTCGTACTTTACGAGTCGCTTTACTTTATGGGCCTGTTTTTATAACCTTAATCGACACTGGGTCGAGGTTTATACTATTGGCATATATACAATATATAAAACAAAATATTAAAATTATAGAGGTCGTTGTGGAGCAGCGGTAGAGTAGCTTGAGTACTATAATCATGAGGTTTCTATATTCAATTCCCATTGAGAGGAATAAATTAGATTCCATATTTTGGTAAGATGATAAACAAGCACTGTAGAGTTCTGCCACTCCAAAACAACGCTGAGATACTTCTTAGAACTATGCTCCGTTTGCCTAACATGATATGCGGGAAAAAATCATGAAGTTAAAATTTTAGATTTCCATCTCTCAAAAGCAAATACGATCCGGTAATAGGATCACTTTGCTATCAGTTTTCCGTTTGTCAAAGTCGTATAAGATTTTTGACGTAGCTTGGTGAGAACGAAGGGCTTAGTTGGACAGAGCGCTTGCACGGATTCCAAGAGGCGCGGGTTTAAATCCTGCTTCGTTCAAATTTTTATTCGTTTTTAAATTTAGCATTGTTCAGACAGTTGATATGAAATACCTACAATGGTTCGTATTATTGAACATTATCTCTAGGACGTCTTAATACGACCTATACCACCAGTTATGTATTATAGAGTTAAGTAAAATATGAATGGTGAAAAGATATATTGAACTTTTATTACTTTTATGTCATCAGTAGAAAAGACTACATAATATAAGCGATAACTTACTTCTTTCTATAATTTTTGCCTTCTTAGAGTTTTGTTAGACAGTATAATAATAGTAGCATTGCGTTACAGTCTTAGACTGCATCACTGAACTGCCTGTCCGTCCGTCTCTAAGTCTATTGCTCGGTTTTTTAAGAAATTGCCTGTCGTGACGCAGTGATATAAGCGTGCTCTGGAGACAATGTAAACGTTAGATTCTTGTTAGAAACGGAGTCTCTCAATTCTAGATTATAGGCTTTCTAGTGCCTTCTATACTATCTGCGAAGTACAGTGTGGAGCTAAAAAACAAATCTCTTTAAATCAACAGTCATATCAAAAAGGGCGATCTAATTTTAATAAATTGCAAACAATATCATCACTTCGTAGAACGAAAGACAATTGTTTAACAAGATATTAATATATTTCGCGAGTGATACGCTCTTTGATGCTGGTAATGGAGTTTCTTAAAAATCTCTTTCAAGATATTTTTCCTTTTTCTTTATTGGTTAAGCAAATTACTATTTTGTGTACATAGCTAAAGGTTTTGTAGGATAATATTAAATATATTGATATAACAACGTGAAGTGACGGTTGTGGGTTCGATTTCTACTCAGGGAAATGAAATATTAACTATTTTAATGTCTCTGATAGACTCATTTGGAAATTCGCCAGTTAAGACTATTACAAATGATAAGTACCTACGCTAGTTAATTAAAGATGCATATAATACAAGAGTAAACAAAATGCAAAGCGTTACTTAAGAGTTGCAATGTAAAAGAACTTAATTTTCTTGTCAGTTTGACGCTGTATCCCGCACGCATACCGCACTCCCGCTGTATTCCTGGTTCAGTTTGTCTACCCTGCTAAGACGCTTTGTTTCAATTACGATAATCTGTTTCCCACTTTCCGCAGATTTCTGTAGTAAATTCTTTGTGTGTTGAGCGGCGGAACTCAACGCTCACTTTACCTCCATAAAGCTCCGTCGAGGAAATTTGTAAAAAATCTCCCTACAGAGATGCTAACAACATAAATAAGTTGTAACAAGCGTATAAAAACTTCGATTGGCGGGAACGACTGGCTTAGTGGTCAGAGCGCTTGGAAGGATTCCAAGAGGCGCGGGTTCAAATCCTGCTTCAAATTTTTATACGTTTTTAAATTTAGTATTTTTCTTTCCTAAGTGTGGAATAACACTTTAAAAATAGTAAAAATATTTGATAAATAGCATTCTCTCTTGCCAAACGATAATTCTAACGAATTGTCTTTGGGGAGACAAAAAAAACATTTTAACGATCGCCCCATAGCTCATTTATTTGTTCATTCGATCGAACCTTTACCATAAATTTAATGATAAGCTGTTACAGTGAACTTTGCTTGTTTTACGTCAGTACAATTATAAGGGAATTCAAATTACAATTTCAAATTCTAACATTTTTATTCAAAATAAGAAATTACAAGCACCGTTTTTTGAACATCAAATAATTTATCACCAGTTCACTAAAGTTACTG
>DWMZ01003119.1:0-13165 GCA_018249855.1 Eueides tales michaeli | reverse complement strand
TCAATAATAATAACATGATGTAAAAATTTTGGTTAAAAAAAAGAGACATGTCCCGCTGAGTTTCTTTCGCCGGTTCTTCTCAGGTCTGAGGCAGTAACTTTAGTGAACTGGTGGTAAATTTTTTTTTGACGTTCATAAAACGAAGCTTGTAACTTCTTATTTTGAATAAAAATATTTGACTTTGACTTTGACTGTAAAGTGATCGAAACGTCGGGTTTCCAAAAATGTTCATCAAACAATATACACGATTAATCTGGTTAAAATTGTTTCATTTAAAATCCACTCCGGGATAAAGAAAAAAAAGTGATTACAATATATCACATCTGTTTAAAGTTCACCATTGCAACTATGTAGATAACAACTAAATAGTGATTAAATTGAACCTTGACTCGACCTCATACAATTCTATTGATGGCAACGCTGACGTCTAATATGCGTACGTATATTATCATACCTATCTGAAATAACATTAATAATATTTAATGATTAATAATAATAAATTAAATAAAAGTCTGTTAAATTACTAGCAGGTCTTTTTCGAGAGAGATTATCGAGAAATCGATAAATGTCTTAATAAAAGGCATGATGACAGTATGAAAGAATCACAGAAAAGACCTTTTTGAATTATTCTCAATTATGTTTCAAAAATCGTAAATAACATTTTCTTATTCACTTTAATAAACAGATTAACGTGATTTTTAATCAAATAAAAGCTTAAAAAAACATGGTCGGCCATTTTAAACGAAACACCAGTCAAAGTAAATGACGTCACGTCAACATTTTATTCTTGTCTAGGACTGTTATAACGATACTTTGCGATATATCGAACAAATATATCGATATTTTTAAAATATCAGCAAAATTAACACTAATAAATACTAAGGCCTTCCATTATTTGTTGTTTTATACTATTAAATTCATAGTCCTTTCATTAAAAACACGTTATACTTACTGTATGAATTGTAAACTTTAATAAGCAAAACAAAAAATAACTATCACAGATTGATTCTTATATACAATTTGTAAAAGCTATTTCTATATATGTGTCACATAGATGCAAAGGCAGCAACATCCAGTTTTACCAAAATGGCAGTAAACAATTTTTTTAGTTTTAAAGCAGTACCATAACTATATGGTGATTTTACTAACATACAAAATTAGAGAATCGTGTGATTAATACAAGACAAATTTAAGATTATATAGTAACACCATATTTTTTCTAAAAACTAAACGTTTGATTTGGATGTTTCTGTTTCTGCACCCAACACGTAAATATTGCTATTTCTGCCAAATCCGTGGGATATTGCTGCATTTGCAACCACAGATTATAGATCATAATTAGACTGAATAATCTTAATACTTTCGTTACAAAGTACATGCGTCAGCAGCTTACTAATTAAACATCGATAAATTGTTCATTGGTAGAAAAAAAAATCGTTGTAAGATACATATTAGTAGAGTAGAAGATATTTATAAAAATATATTTTTTCATGTGTTCAAACTAAAGCTCAGAATAATAGCTGGAATTTATGGCTTTAAACATTTTTTTGAAAAGGAGTAAGGAATAAAGTAACTTGTATATTATTGTTTATTTTCATTTAATGTATACCTATAATTAAAATTATGTTATTGAACATGGAAATCATCAACTTCCTCACATTCTTCACACTCTAAATCACATTCTCTGTCTTCATTTTCGTCATTTTCATTTTGGGTGTTTCTTTCTAGTAACGCTACAAAGAATGATAAGTCTTCATTTTGCTGACAAACTTCTCCCCAATGGCTTCTAAGCAATGTTAATAAATCGTTTTTCTTACTATCGGTTATGTTATTGGAAGCATTAATTTTTCTTGGATTTATCATCGATGTTGTTTTATTCCTTTTACAAACGTTTTTGGAAACTTCATCATCTGTTTTATAGTGTAGATATCCCTGAATTAAAATGTTTCCAGGCCTTTTAGAACGCTTTGAAATGTAACGTTTACAATGCTTGAATCGAAAATGCCAGCTACCGACAGGCTTAAAGATTTCCTGTGAAGGTGTTTTCCAATCGAATACTTCAAAGTCAGTTCCTAAGTTGTTAACGGTACTAAATTTTGAAATTATTTCAATGTATTTTTGAGGACCGCTAATCACTTCATGTTTACGCACTTCCTTTTCGATTTGGGCAAACACTCTGTCAGGCGGTATATATGAATGTCCGACAACAGAAAATACAAGCTCAACTTTCTTGACGTTTTGCGGAGCTTCCGTCAACCATTTCGACAACATTCCCAAAATGATTGTATTTTTATTTTGACCTGCGCATCCATCTGCAATAAGTCTTACTGTTTCTATGAATGACAGGTCTGAGTGTTTCAATCTATGGTAAAGGGCTGATGCAATTTCATTTGCAGCTTTAGGGTACAAATTTTCAGTCCAACAGTAAGCGAACACATTTACGGGCAGTAATTTACTTTTTGAAGATCTATCGTGAAATTGTATAAATACACTTTTCTTAGGTAATATGCTACCTGATCCGGCAGTAAGCGGTAGCAGGTTAAGATTTTTTTGACAGTCATACGAGAAGGTTTTTAGCTATTCTTTTTCTTCTTTAACTTTTTCGAAGAAAGCTTTTGCTCTTAATTTATGTAGCCTCTGAGCTATCATTAAATCTTTTTTTTTACTAGTGTCTTTCTCACTTTTCATTTGTGTGTTGAAATTTATACAAGTTGCACAAACATTGGTACGCGGTGTACCAAATGAAAGATTATATTTTGTATTGATTACATGCTTGAAATAAGACTTCTTTACTTTCAGGGCATTATAAGCTTTCAAATTATATTCTTTATGTAATTTATTTATTGATAATTCTGACGGCAAAAACAACCTTTTAGTGTTTTCTCTACAGTAATGTGGTTTTTAGCATGGTATTGTGTTGATAAAATTTACGGTAGCGTCTCTTTTCGCTGCGTATTTAATAGGCATGATGACAGTATAAAAGAATCACAGAAAAGATTTTTCTGAATTCTCAATTGTTTTAAAAATCGTAAATAACATTTACTTATTCACTTTAATAAACAGATTAACGTGATTTTTAATCAAATAAAAGCTTAAAAAATTATGGTCGGTCATTTAAAATGAAAAACCAGTCAAAGTAAATGACGTCACGTCAACATTTCATTCTTGTATAGGGATATTCATACAAAAAAAATATCGATATAACGATACTTTGCGATATATCGAACAAATATATTGATATTTTTAAAATATCAGCTAAATTAACACTAATAAATACTAAGTCCTTCCATTATTTGTTGTTTTATACTATTAAATTCATAGTACTTTCATTAAAAACACGTTATACTTACTATATAAATCGTAAACTTTAATAAGCAAAACAAAAAATAATTATCACAGCTTGATTCTTATATACAATTTGTAAAAGCTATTTTTATATACATATGTTAAACACTTAACAGTATTAAATTTCGTAAACTATATTAAACAAAAAAGGTTACTTTTATTATAGGTAAGGCTACTTGTATTTATATTGCACTGAAAATTAAACCAATGATGAATGACCAATAGTTCCAAAACAAAGGACCATGGACATCATTTTATTTATTTATCTTTATTGTAAGAAAAAAATAGAAAAGTTGGCGTTTGGGTAGTCCAAATGCTGCCACAACCACAGATTATAAAAGGTTTGGTACTAGCGCTGCCCTATTATGTCATGTCTTCGTATCGTTATTGCAAAGGCTAATTATCAATATACTGGATTTTTTTGTTTTATTTTTACTTAAGTTGACAATGTTGCAGATTTAAAAGAATAAGTAAATATAATATAAAGAAATGGAATTTGATTCGATATTTGGTATATCGGATGAAATATATCGATATTACATTCTATACTAGATGATTCGATAATATCGGATAGAAACGATATATCGCATACATGTATCGATATTGTTTTCGCAAAAAAAAAGTATGTATGTAAAGTACTCGATGTGTAGAAAATATCGATGTTTTCGATCAATACGTTGAAAGATATCGATGTTTTAGATCAATACATTGAAAGATATCGATGTATAGTTTCGATATATCGAATAGAAAAAACATCGATGTTTTGTGAAAGTGGACAGCCGTTAACACTGTGTAGACGTGACGTCATTTTAGCGACGACGACGTTTTAGCGCCAAATATTTTTTTCAAACAAAAAAGTGTAAAATTTTGTAACTTATGCTTAGTTTTTTTCTGAAATATAATTTTTTTCGGTAAAAGAAGAGCTCTATAGACATTAATCAATAGGAGTTAAAAAATTGTATCATGCCTATTACTCGAGTTTTATTTAATAAAATTTGTATTATCTAGATAATTTCATCATAAGTAGGTTATCTATACGTATAATAAATCTCGAACTGATTGTTGTCTGTGCGTGGAGGATAAATGTGAAGAAAATATTAACATATTTGTTTGGTATGTCTTTGTGTTTACTCGTATCTCAGTAACGCCTTAACCAATTTAAATGCAGTTTTCACTATTCTTTTTAGATAACCTTCCCTCAAGATTTAGTGTCTGTATAACTCAAGAAAATGTACATAAATAGGAAAAAGTATTTTGTTAATTTAGTTAGTATCGATTGTTTTTCTATATGTTCACGCTGTAACACGCGTATAGTAAGGTAGGGAAAAGGAACCTAATTATTAGTAGATCGCAATTTTGTTTAAGTGGACTTTAAAACGTGAAAAGGAATGGAACTTCAGGAATTGTTTTTTATTGTTTTTTTTTCAGCTTCACGCTACATCCCGCACATGGCAGGGTAGGCAGAGGGAACTTGGGAACCTAGTGTTAAGACACTCCGTTCCAGTTTCGTTCCTCACTTTCCGCTGAATTTGAGGCATTGCGTATTGAGTGGCGGAACTCAACGCCGCGCTTTGCCTTAATACCAGAGCGAAGAAATGAAACATTAAATATTCAAACTGAAAATATTAAATATTTCATTTCCTAGAGTGTGGATCGCACTCACAACCTGTCGTTTACAGTCACACGCTTGTGCCGCTGCGCCACGACAGGCGTCTAGTTTTTAATTGCTCCCGTAGAAAATTAAAGGAAACCTTTTCTTGTGCAACTTTTTCGTAGCTTCACGCTGTATTCTGCACACAGAAGGGTTTGTTTCCAGTTTAAACATAGTGTTAAAAGATTTAATTCCCAATGCATATAATTTTCCTCCAAATTCTCGGAGCACAGCGTAAGTGACAGATCTCACCGCCGCGCTCTGCTTCATTACAAGGGGGATTTACTTTCCTTGATTAAAAGTCGAATCCATAAACTGTCGCATTTAATACACAAAAATTAACAAATTCTTAAAATTCTCTAAGTATATATACCATTTTAAATTATTATATATAGGTAATGTAGTCACGATATGGTTAGCGAAGGAGGGTCCGGCATAATTGGCTCACATTCGCAAGGTCGACCTTCAAAAATATCACCTTGCAGAACGGACTTTGAACTCGTTTTTATCATAACAACAAACAAGTATCTAATACCAACCAACAATTTACGATACACCGTGAACAAGACAAAATGACTGTCTTTATAATAATTTGCAATAATTATATATTATACTTAATAGTTACCGACGCTGTGGCGTAATAGGATAGCGTATTACTGTTTTTTTACTCTAGGTTCCCAAGTTCCCCCTGTGTACCCTGCCATGTGTGGAATACAGCGTGAAGCTGAGTGAGTCAGTTAGTATTATTGTAAATACCACGGTCGTAAGTTCGATTCCCGCTAGAAATTGGGAATGAATTATATTGTCAAATAGTAGAACACGCGAGTATGAACGTAATAACAATAGGTCCCCTAAAGTTACCCTAACAGTTAGTAATAAATATATCGCTATACGTTGTAATAATAGCGCAGCAAAACGAAGTCTGACAATCTGATTTAACAGTGGATAAGTGGGGATTCAAATCCCAATTTGGGACATTATATAAAATAATTACCAAGAAATTGATCGTACCATTGGAATTCTGCCTTTAAATAAACAACAGTAAACTATCTCAACATGAATTATTTAAGACCAAGGCTGAATATGTATTCAAAAATAGAGTAGTGGTGTAGCTGGAATAGACTGGTTTTCTCTACCATCTAAAAATAGATATCGCATCTGGAATGTCGTTAAAAATGTACACGACGGTTGCAGATTTAAAGCCATTCGGGGAAAATGTAAAGGAAATTTAAATTTTCATATTCATATAGGTTTTTATCATCGAACAAATATTTATAGCGTTTTTGTTTTTGATTATACATAATTTATTATGTCCACAGCTTAACGCTTCAGACTCCAAACGGATTACACTCGTAAATAAGCAGAGACCATAAAATTAAGACACTCCGTTCTCCCTACTTTTCACAAAATATTGTGACAGCGGTTTGGGTGGCGAAACTCAGCTGCGATATATTCTATATTTTTTAAATCATAAAGAAAGCAACCTTTAAAGACTTGTCAATTTAACGTCAATTCTAAAGACTTGCCCAGTTAAACTGCACTTAGTGAAAGTCGAAAGGCTCGTTACGCTTCCAAGCGTGCATCACTATTTACTCGAGTGCATTATACACACAATACTTCTATACCTACATAAGTGTGTCATTGGAACTGTTGCGCAACTCCTTATATAGCTATTTGATGTTCTAAGAACACACATATATATATATATATATATATATATATATATATATATATATATATATATATATATATATATATATATATATATATATATGAAATTACTGAAGTAAGTGCTAAAACACAAGTCGTACCTCATTTCATATTAAATTTATATAAAAATATTATAAATAAATTTTAAAAAGGTCTGTCGTGGCGCAGCGGAACAAGCGTGTGGCTGTAACCGACAGGTTCTGGGTTCGATCCCCACTCGAGGAATTGAAATATTTAATATTTACAATTTAAAATATTTAATGTTTCATTTCTTTGCTCTGGTAATAATGCAAAGCGCGGCGTTGAATTCTGCCACTCAACACGCAATGCCTTAAATTCGGCGGAAAGTGGGGAACGGAAGTGAAACGGAGTGTCTTATCACTAGGTTCCGGTGTTCCCTCTCCCTACCCTGCATTTTCCCGATTGGTATTTAATTGAATCCGCAACCTTAATAAAGATATTTTAAATATAATTTAAGAGGCATGCCGTACATCACTGAGAGTTAGTGTCTAATTTTAATATTATATAGCAGGTCGACCGATAACATATCTGATAACATGGCAAGTGAAGACGAACTCCACAAGTCGATGGGTACGCACTAGGTATGATAATAAATAATCATAGTTATTTTTAGCTTTATTTACTTTTTATTTTTTCAAATAAAATATTTGCCTTTCGATGATTTAAGGATTTCTTAATTTTCAACAACTTCCTTCCATTAAACTGTCTAAGATAGTTCGTATCGAACTGCTTATAGTTCGATACGTAAGAAGGCCTTAGGAAAGAACTCTTCCTTTTATATTTTTCTCATAAAAACGGATGAATCCATTTTGTATATCGTGAAATTATATGCATTTGAAAAACAACCCACGACTGTCTGAATTGCACTAGACATATATACCAAATAAACGAGCTTTAAGCTTGTTATAAGCCACTATTTTTACAATTTCCTAAATGATTCACAAAGCTCCTCCTTAATTGTTCTATATTGTTATCTCCAAGTATCTTCTTTGAAACACATTATTTGAGAGAAATACATTGATTACCGAGCTGCGGGCGGACACGTCCAATTACTTTTGCCATTACAAATGTCAATATTGACTGTCAACTTATTACGACCCACGGAACTCTCATGAGTTTTTAATTCCTTCATTCATCAGAGAAATTGTTCTACCTTTAGGTATATGACAGAGACCATTAGTAGTTTTAATGTCGCTTGGTCCTCGAGGTCCAATAGAAATAACTATTAATGTGTCATGACACGTTAGCAGCTATTGCTATGTCATGTGTCATATACGACACATGACACAATCTAATATAAAGGTTACATACATGGACTATATAAAATTGCGCCATAATCTTTAGACATTGATGTATGTATTGTTTACATTTGTAAGGATTTTTAGTGCCAATTAAAAAACGTACGGAAAGTTGTAAGTTGTCTGTGCACACACAAATTGTTGATAATATAAAAGCGTTCATTATGTGCGGTGCGGTGTATTGAAAATGTCAAAGTTGTTTGAAAATTTTTAACAAAAAACAAAAATTTCAACTGCACTAGACACTTGGAAACAACGTGTTCACAGCAGCTGATGCGACACTAATCAATCAAGTCGAAATAAATTTTGAGATTAGAGACACTTGTGTTATTACAGAGACACTCGATGTATACATTGAGTGTACTATACGCAACGAGTTACATTAAAATAATTAACGTGAAGTATCATATAGCGTGTAGTCTTCCTATTTAAATAGACTATCAAATACATAAAAAATCAAATGAAAATCGTTCGATCAATATTATCTTCAACTCTATAATACAAGTAAAAATAATGAAATTTACCTAATGTATCTAACTTTACTATGAAATAAATTCTTTAGTCACAAATATACGATTGGATCGTTTAATCTACGGTACTATACATTTTTTAATGTAGTTTTCAGTAGCGACACAGAGTGACTCAAAAGGAACTCCCGTATATATAATACAGGCATAATATATTAGCGAAATCTAACGCGCTTTAACGCTATTTAGAGACTAAGGGCTAACAACTTAACGCTATTTAGAGACTAAGAGCTAACAATCTTACGCTATTTAGAGACTAAGAGCTAACAATCTAACGCTATTTACAGGCTAAAGGCTAACAAATTCCATTTTAATTACTCCTTTTTTCCTCGAGTACACACAGCCTATCTCATTTACAATTGCACGCTTGTGCCTCTGCGCCAATACGTGCTTCGATTATTATTATTAATTTATAATTATCAATTAATATAAAAATGTCCATCAATCACTGTATGATGATAATTAGATAAGATTTATTGTTATATAATTATATGCATGATCATATCATGCGTTTGCGGTTTTCCTTTAATTTATTATAATAAATAAAAAAAAGATATACAAGTAAGTATATATTAATTATCTTTCAGATCTGTCACGTGGTTTAAAGATGTAACCGTATATTATTTTTCAGGTTCACACTATATACTGCACCCGAGGGTGGGCAGAGGGAACTAGGGACCCTAGTGTTAAGACACTCCGTTCCCATCAAGACCCCACTAATCACCCGGTTAAGCAAAAAAAACTTCTCAGGCTTAATGATTATAGTGTGAACTCGATTCCACTAAGGGAATGCATTAATATCTCTTAATTTTTTCCTTTTTTTTTAGCTTCACACTGTATCCCCCGCACAAGACAGGATAGGCAGAGGGAACCCGGGAACCTAGTGTTAAGACACTCCGCTCCAATTCCGTTCCCCACTTTCCGCCGAATTTGAGGCATTGCGTGTTGAGTGGCGGAACTCAACGCCGCGTTTTGCCTTGTTACCGGAGCGAAGAAATAAAACATTAAATATTTAAATTGAAAATATTTAATATTTCATCTCCAAGAGTGGGGATCGAACCCAGAACCTGAACTTCGTCACGTTAGGCCTCAATTTGTCTTAATTTCTTAAATAATTATAACCTTTTCTCAATCATCAAGCGTCAAGTGTAAAATTAAGTGAAAAACTTGTACCTATCGTCCTACATGCGGGATAAAACGTGAAGATGTTTTTTTTTTTAAAAAAAGAAGCAAGAGATAACGTCTATACACATACTGCGAACTAAAATATACCTATTCAATACGATTAACGAAGTTAGCACATTTAAAATAGAAAACAATATAGCGCATTGGACGCGATCCAGTTGTGTAAATAGAGGACTGTGGAAATATTATATTTAAAAAAGAAACGTTTAAGACGACCTATTACGTACTAATCGGTTAGTGGTTAGAGGGGTTGGACGGTTACCAAGAGACGCGGGTTCAAATCCGACAAAAATTTAAAAATGTTTCAATTTTTATACCTTTTCCAAAATATTTCTATATCCATAATGAAGTTTTAACTTTATTTCTCTATTCACAATGTGGTCACATTATTTAAAAATAAAAATATTTTTTAATAACTCACTCACTCAGCTTCACGCTGTATCCCGCACATGGCAGGTTAGGCAGAGGGAACTTGGGAACCTAGTGTTAAGACACTCCGTTTCACTTCCGTTCCCCACTTTCCGCCGAATGTGAGACTCAACGCCGCGCTTTGCCTTATTACCAGAGCGAACAAATGAAACATTAAATATTTAAATTGAAAATATTAAATATTTCATTTCCTCGAGTGGGGATCGAACCCACAACCTGTCGGATACAGTCACACGCGTATACCGCTGCGCCACTACAGACCTCAATTTTAATAACTGGCAAGTTAAAATCTAAATTTGCTTCAATGATTTTTGAAAACTGATAATTTTATTACAGTTTATAATATATATTTTTTATGAACGTCTAACAACTTTAATAATATAATATAAAAAGCACACTTTATCTGAACTCAATTAGTTCCACGCATATCTTTAAGATACGAGCAAAAAATTATAAAAATATTTTATATATATGAATTATCTGGTAGATTCTTAGACTTAGGTACTTATATCTGTAAAGTTTTCGTTCGGTGGATGTATAGGACGTACTCAATTTCCAAGGGCAGATGCAGATTCGAAGCCCTTTGGTAGTAATCTTTCTATTATTTATACTTATAATAAATTTGTAACAAATTAGAGTCTATATATGGAAGGAAAAAATGTGGTGGTAAAATAATAGAACAAAAAGGCTTCCTGTGCGCCTGCGCCACTACAGGTTTAAGTTTTTGTATGTATATATAATTACAATTTAAATTATTAAACAATTCTACAGTCAATGCTTAGTGCACAACTAGTAGATAAAACTGCAATTAGGCGAATTGAGTAAGATAATAAAAACAATTTCCATTTAAAAGGTAAGTGTCCATCGTACACCACACTAGTGACCGATAAAAAATAATATTACAACGTGTTACAAAACGTTGTTTTGTGTATTTTTTTTACATTTATTTTTTAAGTTTACACTTTATCCCCGCACGTAATGTAGTCTAAGGGAACCTAGGAACCCAGGGTTACGAAACTCCCTTACCGGTATTTTGGAGAGGTGGAACTCAACACCGCTTGCCGTGCTATCAGCGGGAAGAAAATGAAAATATTATAACGCGTTACAGCAGACTAAATTATTCGAATAAAAAATAGATGCTGACGTAGTTATACTATATTGTATAGTATAACTACGTTGTAAAATCGTTTAAAATGTGTTTAATTTACTTTTTGAAAAGTTTTTGAACCATTCAAGTCATTTGTACGTGGTCTGGTTGCGGGACTGGGATAAACGGGACTGATTGTAGACACAAGCACTCGAATAACGAAATATGTAATATTTTCAGTTTCTTCGCTTTGGTAACAGGACTAAGCGTGGCGTTAAGTTACGCTTCAAATTTTCAGAGAGCGGGGGAACAGAACGGAGTATCTTAACACTAGGTTCCCAAGTCCCCACTGCTTACTCTGCCGTATGCGATAAAAAAAGACATTAAGGCCAGTGAAGTTGTGAATAAAAGCTAGCAATATAAATGCAAATAACATTAAACAATGTTGCATATTTCTCTGTAGTCCACAGATTAAGTGGTTACCACGGCAACCTGCAAAGTCATTGTATATCGATAAACAATAATAATATACAGTGAGATAATGAAATTATAATAGATTAAACAGTAATAAATTTTAAGTATACATAAAAATATCACTTATCTATATATTAATTTAAAAGGTGATTATTATATATTTTAAGTAGCGTCTGTCGTGGCACAGGGTCACAGCGTGTGACACAAACACTGTAAGTTGTGGGGTAAGTCACTCACTTAATGGAATGAAATCGCTCTGGTGATAGGGCAAAGCGCGGCGTTGAAATCCGCCACTCAACACGTAATTCCTAAAATTCGGCGGCAACTGGGAGACGAAAAAACGAAGTGTCACACAACTTCTAGTTGCAGTGCCAAAAAAAGAAAATACGTATATTGTAAGCTCCCATCAAAATATATTTTCAATTTAAATCATTACTTCCCTAGATTATCGCGTTCAAACAAACAAACACTTTAGCTATATAACAATATAGCTAAAGTGTTTGTTTGTTTGTTGATAGAAGTAGTAGTAAATTAAAATGAAAATGAAGTACTAAAAAAACCAAATCGACTTACGTCTCATTCTCGTCTATAAACATCGCTGTATGTTTTCAACCTGGAACAAAAAAAATACATATTATTTTTCATATTATAATTTTTACTTATTCTTTATTTAATTTAATTTTTGGAAACACCACAAAAACTCGAAAAACGAGTTTGGTACCAAAAAATAAGCTTAGAACTAAAAACAAATTTAAATTGTTTTTATTTCATCAGTGCCTTAATTAAAATTATGTTGAGTTATATTTTTGATTTCTATCCTTAAGAAATATATATTCATAATATTAAATAAGTTCCCGGACATAACAAGTAACACGATAATTTAGAAAAAAAAATCAACAAAATTATATTGTCCTAACACTCTTTTTATTCACCTGCTAATGCTTTACACTTTTTCCTGTGCAGGAAAGCGGGAACAGGCGAAGGAACCCAGCAGTAAGAAATTCAGTGGTCTATTATTTAGCCTCCGACGCAAAAAACGGCATATCTTAAGTTTGACCTGTCTGTCTGTCAGTGACACTGTAGCTCCTGAATTAATGAATCAATTTGCGGTGCGATCAACAAATGGTCTTATTTAATTGAAAGAAAACCTTTTTCATCATGATGGTCATCCTTAAGTATGTTTTATTAAAACTGTATTACTAGATTAAAAGTTAAAACCACTTTGCCAAGTGAAGTATTGACTTTAATTGGGGGGGGGTGGGGGTGTGGGTTTGGGGGTTCCATTATATTTTCTGCTAAAAATTATTCCTTCAAGTGGAAATCGAACCCACAATCGTCAAAAATAGCTATCCTGCGCCACTACGATATATATATATATATATATATATATATATATATATATATATATATATATATATATATATATATATATATATAT
>DWMZ01003118.1:0-13166 GCA_018249855.1 Eueides tales michaeli | reverse complement strand
CCTTTTTGACCCCCCCCCCCCCCCCATTATCTCTTTTCCTAATTTTGTTTCATATTGGAGCCTCTGTATTTTTATATTGATTTTTTTTAATTTGATGTACAATATGGAAAATCTGAAGTACAAAGTACAAATGTTCAGTTCCGCCTATGAACGAAGAGTGTGAAACGGAGTAACTAAACACTAGTAAATGGCATATACTGATACATGCAGGACTTTTTCAATCAAAAAAAATTTCAAAAATATTTTGTGGTTAAAATCACTATTGATATTTTCCTAATTAATTAATTTTTAAAATACATATATCACTTAAATATATTTCATTTTTTGAAAAGACTCGGAGCCTTTCGCATTCACAGTTGCACGCATGCGCCGCGACCGTCCTCTGGCATATATACCTATGTTTTTGAAGAAGAAAATAAAAAAAAATTGTGATAAATCATTCCTTTCTCCGTCTTCCACATACTTTAGAGACATACAAATTTTATTACCGACATACAATATAGAAATTATTCTATTCAAATATAATCTATAGAACTTCTATTCTATACATTATCTGGATCACCCAGTATGACGTGGATTCAACTGTACTTAACCTCGATACCTGTTTGAATGATAATTATGTGTTTTTAATGAGATGTGTGTACAAGCCAACATTAAACGACCAATTTTAGTAGAACTGCAATTTGTATGCAGCATGTTTTGTAAGCGGTACCGATTAGATATGGTCGCCTTAACAATTGCCTCTTAGAAATAATATGTGTGGCGTGTGAAGTGTCATGTTTCTTATTTATTGAATAGTTGATATTGATTTTATTGTTATTTGTAGTGGGCAGGTGTTGGGTTGTGGATTCGATTCCCGCTCGTGGAAATGAAATATTTAATATTTTTAATTTTCGCTCTGGAAACAAACAAGGCGAAGCGTGGCGGCGTTGAGCTTCGCCACTCAACATGTACTGCCTCTGAAGTTCAACGGAAAGTGGTGTACGAAAGTGTCTTAGCGATTAAATGTAACTTGATATGATAATATAGTCTCGGGGTCCCTTTTGTTAGAAGTGACGATGTTCCCAGGTTCCCTCTATCTACCATGCCAAGATGGGAGATAGGTCTGGGCTTGCTAAAAATGTTTTGAGCCTAAATGTCCATTAATAAAAAGGATATGGGCAGGTTTGGTCCTACCTGTGTTGTCTATAGAATAACAAATTAATATAATATATTAGAAAATTATAATTAGAGGCAAGTCGCGGCGCAGGGGCAAGCGCGTCTATCGCTTTTACAGTCGTAAAAGAGTTGAGTTGAGAGAGTTGAAGAGTTGAGTCGATCGCCCCTCGAGAAAATGAAATATTTAATTTTGAAATTAAATATTTAATATTTCATTTCTTCACTCAGGTAACAAGGCAAAACGCAGCGTTGAACTCCACCTGTCAACACGCAACGCAACACTAGGTTTTCCTTCCCTCTGCCTATCCTGCAGCGTGATACAGCGTGAAACTAATATGTTAGTATATACTAGAAACACTTACTTCGTTGGCTTCGACAGCTGTCTATGATCGTGTGGGTCATATTCGTCTTCTTCTTCAGACACCTCCCTGGGAAATTTTAAATAGTTCAGATTTCATACTATCTTACATTGATATTGATAAATCGTTTTTTATCAAAAGGAAAAGTTTTTTTAATAGGTTATTATAAGATAGATCCAACTGAGTACCGAATCACTTATTATAGCAAAAAAACTTGGCAGTACCAAAAATATATCTTAAATGGCAATACATTATTATAGTATCAAAATATTTTGATCAAACCGCGGAGTTAAGCTCTGCTACCCTACACGCTATGCTTCAAATTCGGTAAATAATGGGGAACGGAAGTCTCAATGAGAATGGATTATCTTATTTTTGATTAGTTCAAGTTTAGATTTTAAAGTACTAGATCAAATAAAAATAGAATATTACTCTTTGTTGCCATTAAAAGCTCTTTAGTCAGTCATAAATAGTCACGCATAGTGCTGTGACGGGACAAAGTGACAGAAAACGTGACGATCGCTCAACGAAATGAAAATATTAAATATTTCATTTCTACATTTGTCTATGCCTCAACACCACGAGAGGCCTCTTTTTACCATATCTTTCATATATAGTTAAAAAAATAAAGCCCACATTGAAATTCTAGAAATATGTCTCCAAAACGTAACTGAGCCTATTAAGGGGACAGGAAGTAAGACGATACATTGAATGGAACGAACTAAATTGTTCATTGTTGAGGTCACAAATCCGGTACGCTGCAAGTGTATTTATAGATCATATCATATTATATTTAAATACATATATTTCTAATCTTAGTTTGTTTTTGTAGTAAAAATAAAATCCACATTGAAATTCTAGAAATATGTTCTTTAGTTCAAAGCTAATTATTCTACATGTAACCGAGAGGTTGTGGGTTCGATTCCCACTCGAGGAAATGAAATATTTCATATTTTCAATTTAAATATTTAATGTTGAATTCTTCGCTCTGGTATTTAGGCAAAGCGCGGCGTTGAGTTCCGCCACTCAACGCGCAATGCCTCAAATTCGGCGGAAAGTGGGGAACGGAAAACGGAGTGTCTTAACACTAGGTTTCCAAGTTCCCTCTGCCTACCCTGACTTGTGCGGGATACAGCGTGAAGCTAAAAAAAAATATATATTCTACATATTTGTATATGTATAGTAAGAATATATTATAAGTATGTTAATTTTTTGTTCAGTTTCGCGATTTATCTCGGACAGGGCAGGGTCAGCAGAGGGAACTTACTTAACTTAAACTTGTGTTAATACACTACGTTCTCTCCCCCACTGTCCGCCGATTTAGTGACGCTAAAGTATATTATTATAAGAAAAGAAAATATATCTATAATACTAGCTACTCGCCAGCGGCTTTGCCTTTGTTTTTACTTAGTTATCTCAATTATTTTAAGACAATATCTGTACATTGAGAAATGAAATTTCAGCTAAATTAATTATAGTTTTGTAGCAATTTTGTCTAACAAATTTTCTTATATTGACGTTTTTTTTATAAATCAATTTAAATAAAATAAACACAAAATACTGAGGGAAATTTGCCAAAATATATTAATAAAAACTGAATTTAAATCTGGTTAGCTGTTTCTGAGATTAGCGCGTACAAACACACAGACAAACGGACAAAAAGATCAAATATTTTTCACAAAGCAATGCGGTGTTGAGTTCCGCAATTCACAATAAAATGTCAAAAATAAATAAAAAGTTTAAGAGTTTAGTTACTTAGTTGTCATAGCTGAAGATGTTTCTCCTATAGGCTGTAGGCGGACCGTCTCTCCTTTCTCTTCGTCTCTCTCATCACGGTCATCACCCCTCTCGTCCCGTTCATCATCGAGTTCTTGATCACCAGAGTAAACCACCATTTTTCGTTCTACCAATCACTGGAAAGAAAAGATCTTTAAATAATCCATAATATTAAAAAAACAACTTTATTGTAGACCGTCGAGGTGTGACCATTAGATCTTTAGTAAGAATGTAATGTGCGGCGCTTTTCAATGTGGAATGTCTCGAAAATGAGGCAAGTAAAGCGTTTCTAGTATTACAGTACTCTGTTCATCATTGCCCGCCTAAATTCAAAATATTTAGTGTTTAGTGGCGGAACTCAACGCCGCGCAGCGTCTACTAGTACAGACGGTATGAAAATTATTAATTCTGTAGAAGATATCTTTTGGAAATCGATCCCACAATCACTTATGACATATGGTTAATCTTTTCTTGTTTTAATGTTTATTTTATCTTACATATAGTAGGGTAAGCAGAGGGAACCTGGGAACCTACCTGGGAACCTGGAATCCTACCTGGGAATCTAACTGGGAACCTGGGAACCTACTTTTCCCCACTTTCCGCAGTATTGAGGCATTGCGTGTTGAGTAGCGGCACTTCTCACCAGAGCGAGAAAGTAATTAAATGTTTCATTCAATTATACTTTGTACCAAGAAGACCTAATAAAATATTTTTCCCTCATAATAAAAATATTTCATTTAGCAGCATAAGCTTTCAAATTAAATTAATAAACTTTGTATATTACTTCATTCTATTGAATTTTTCTTTAGAGCTTTAAGTATAAGACCCTTGAAGTTCATTTTAATCAAATTACGCAAGCTTTTTCAATAAAAATGTTACTTAATTATAATATATCAACGAGAAACCATAATAACAATTTATATATTTAATCATATTATTTGACATCGCACTGGCATATATAGCGCGGCGTTGAGCTCCGTGTCTGTGGCAAAACGGATTGGTTGCAAAGGGAACTTGGCACGCGTTATACCTAACCTGCTACAGTTTAAGTATAAACTAATGTAATGTTTGACGTCGTTTCTCACACCCATTTTTTGAGACATTACGTGGCGAAATTCAACGCTGCGATTTAGTTTTTTTTTTATCGTATTTAAAAAAAAACGTATTATTGTTTTATATTCGCAAGTTTGCAAGCAAGTGTTTTTTTTATTTTTAAAAATATCAAAAGAAGATAAAAAAAACTAACATATATTTACATTTTCTTATACTATATTTCAATATTGTATATATTCGCACTCGAGGAAACGAAATGTTTAATATTTTAATTTTCTCGCTCTGATAATGAGGCAAGCCGCGGCGTTGAGCTCCGCCATTCAACACACAATGCCTCCAAAATTAGCGGAAAGTTGAAAACGGTGTTCTTAATAGGAACGGAGTGTCTTAACACTCCGCCAGGTTCACTCTGCCTACCCAGCCACACGCGGGATACAGCGTGAAACTAAAAATAAACATATGTAGAACAAAATTAGTCAATAACACTTTAAAAATTATAAGAAAAATTCTAATTTAATACGAAATTAACAAGATATCGACACACGCATTTAAAACTTACGTACTTCACGCGATTGCACACAAAAAAAATAGCACACCACAAACTATATTTATCGCCACAGCTCGTTTATTTCTCAATAATTATAGTTAAAACAAAATTGACCATGCCGAAAGATTTCACCGAGACATGTACCTAGAGTAACTGTTATGTAAACACCGCTAGCTAAAAAAAGTCGCTTAGCAAAGCGATAGTGCACTATTTAAATAACTTTTAATGGAAAAATATAGTAATTTTGTATTAAAAAATATTATTTTTTATCATAAATATATAGGAAAAGTGATAAAAACGTACGTTTTATTCGATTTTCTTAGGCAAGATGCTGTTATCTCGTACGACAGATCAGTACTACTGAATTTCGCCCGTGGGTGTGAGCACCTCTCCCCACTCGTTCATTCATTTCTATTCTAGTTAGGATTTATATCGTTGGTTTCCTTTTATTTTAAACTTCAAACTGTATTCCGGAAGTAGAGGGAACCTGGGAACTTAGTGTTCGGACTATGCTTCCTTTAATACACTTGAAGCCCTTTTTTCGCGTAATTATAGATGCGTTGCGTGTTGAGTCGCGGAGCTCAACGCCGTGATGTGCCATTTATTGGAGAGAATTCGGGAAAGGGATTCGATCCACAACCTGCCGCGTTTACTTTGCTACGACTGGTCTCAATAACATATATTGTATTTATTTATAAGCTTCTGGGAAATAATATTTTTAATATATTATACAGTTATCATGAGACATTGTTTTCTCTATTTTTTTGGTTTCATGCTACTTTGGAAACCAATTATTTCTATTTCTTCGTTCTGGTATCAAACGAAGTGCAGCGTTGTGTTCCGCCATATGCAAATCTGACAGAAGGTGGTATCTGACAGAAACTGAGTATCTTACCACTAGGTTCCCTTCTTAAAGTAAAAAAAACGAAGTCAAAATATTGGCTTTTTCGCTAAGTTGACTTAAATATTTGATTTTTTTTGAGCTCGAAAGGATCTTAGATAGACCATATTTAATATTAATTTCTAGATAAGGGTTCCGTTTTGTCCTTTCGATGTACGGAATCCTAAAAAAGGAATTAATAGTATTTCTTCTCATATTGTTTTTTTTATAAAACAAAAACAGTTTCAGGATCAATTTGTAATTTCAATAAGCTTGTATTGTGAATTTTAAACGAATGCTATATAATAGTCGAGCTTTTGTTAAAATATCGTATGAATTTCTAACAAACGTTCGACGTTTATTATGAGAAGTGCCAATTGAAGCTTTGCTAAATAAATGTAGATTGTGTATGAAAAATATAATATTTTTTGAGCTACACGCTGTATTTCACATTTTATAGCAGGTAAAGGGAACCTCGGGGAACATTAGGCCTTTTACACTATATTCTTGAAACACTATGTGATGAGAGGCGTAACTCAACGCTGCGTTTTCTCATATTACCAGTTATAATGCTATGAGCACGACAGGCCTCAAACATAACAATGTTAATATTAAAACATATTTTCAAGTTATTAAACAAACTATTGAATATTTCAAAATAATTATTTTCTATCTAGCCTTCGTTTTGAGCAGTCAATAGTTTCTCAGCTTCACGCTGTAACCCGCACATGGCAGAGGGAACTTGGGAACCTAGTGTTAAGACACTCCGCTCCACTTCCGTTCCCCGCAAAATAAATAAATAAATAGTTTCTTCATTCCAAACATTTATTAAACGCCTTAGTGGCACAATATCTAATGTGTACACTTGATTGAAGTAGATTTGATTTCCGAGGAGGGCAATAAATAAAAAAAAAGAAAAAAATCATAATAATCATATAAGACGCTAGATAGATCTATTCTTTGGGCACTTTGCACGGACATGGCGGAGTTGAACGCCGTATCGTATCCTACCAGAGAGAAAAAAGAATATTACGACAATATGGAAGTCGAACTCGCTATAGTTAAATTGCGTTTACAGTTACACTTTTTCCACTATTATTCCACCTTCGATATTTTTTTTTACATAGATATTAAAAATAAACACTCAGCTTCACGCTGTATCCCTCACATATCAGGCTAAACAGAGAGAACTTGGGGCGTAGTGTTAATACACTCCATCCCGTTTCCCACTTACCGCCGACTTTAAGGTAATGCATATAAGAATGACGGAACTCAACGCCGCATTTTGCCTTGTTACCATTAAATATTTAAATTGAAAATAATAAATATTTCATTTCGAATGGAAATTGAACTCACAAACCGCGTTTAAACTTTTTTTTTCCAAATAAATCATTTAATTTTCTTGTATACTACGATTCTTGTAGTAACATTGTATTCTACTAAATTTAAAACGGACGGATGGCTTAGTGGTCAGAGCGCTTGAACGGTTTTCAAGAGGCGCGGGTTCAAATCCTGCTTCGTCCAAATTTTTATACGTTTTTAAATTTAGTATTTTTCTTTCCTAAGTGTGGAATGACACTTTAAAAATAGTAAAAACATTGTATTCTATTCTCGTGTAACCTTGAGTGTGAAATGCATGTGGACGCGGCCTCATGTTTTACGACGCTCGACTTTATTTTCGGCTTTACCACTTTTTATGTGACATATTTGACATTTTGTCAAAAAAAAAAAATTTTTTTTGAAACGTAATTAATTATGGCGCAGTGGTAAATAAAAGTAAGCAAGTTGGTTACGCAGTTCGAATTTGAGTTGGGGGTATATTTATATTTTTTGTCTTCTGTGTAGTTAGTGTAGTGTTAAGCGGAGAACGTTGTCACTTTCGTAAATATCACTATATTGTAACATTTTTTTTTCTTGGATAATGCGATAGGTAGGTACATACATACATACTGGTATTTGTTTTTTACGTTTCCCCAGTAAAGTTTTTTAAAAAGTTATATGAACTTATAAAAAAAACTGCTAACAACATAAATAAGTTGAAACAAGCGTATAAGAATTTTGACGGAGCTTGTTGAGAACGAATGGCTTAGTTGGTCAGAGCGCTTGGGCGGTTTCCAAGAGGCCCGGGTTTATATACTGCTTCTTTCAAATATTTAAAAGCTTTTAAATTTAGTTTTTTTCTTTCCTAAGTGCGTAATAACACTTTAAAAATAGTAAAAATATTTTTTTTAGTCTGTTTGTCTGTGTGTTTGTTCGCGCTAATCTCAAAAATAAAAAATGATAATTTATTTTTGATAATAACGCAATAATGCAATTATCAACGCAATGAGAACCTACTTGTCTTGATGGACAGAGTGTTTTGACACTCCGTTATTTGATTTATGACTAATTTTCGAGACATTGCTTGTTGTGTGTCGGAACATAACGCATCATTATTATTACTATGATGCATCTTTATGCGTAAAAAAGTATAGCTTTATATGGTTTTGGTCTTTATTTGAACTTTCAAATATTATATATCTCCTCATTTGAAATTCAACCCACAACCGCCCGTTTCCAGTCGTTTACCACTGTGCCTCTGCGTCAAGAATGATTCAATAAATATATATAATTGGACGCCATTTGCTATAAAAAATGTTAAATAGTTGACAAGCGACATCTTTGATCTTTATGACATAATTTCACGCATATAGTAGGATAGGCTGAGTTTATTGCAATTTCCGGCGGAGCTTAACACCGCGTTTTGTTTTTCTACCATATCAGCATAGAATGATTGTTTTTTTAGCTAGGTTAGGCAGAAGAAACATGGTAACCTAGTGTTGAGACACTCCGTTCTGTGCATACGGCCTTAATTCTCTTTTTTTTTGCTTCACCCTGTTCTCCGCATATGGAAGAGTAGGCAGAGGGAACTTAGGAACCTAGTGCTACACTCCGTTTCCATTAAGGCAATTCAAATCCCCACATTCTACGGAATAAGGCACTTCAGGTTCCCACTTTTCATTGAATCTTTAAGCATTGCGTGTTAATTAGCGATAATCAACGCCGCGAATCAAGAGCGATGACCTCAAAATATTAAATATTTCATTTCCCCGAGTGGGAATCGAACCTGCAACCTGTCGTGTTCACAGTCTTTTATTGGTACAAAATATTTCCATGACGAATGGAAATTTAGTAACTTAATTTTAGAACAAAGCTTTGACTGCCTTTGTTATAGATAAGTAGCGCTCTTCATTTTGAAATGTAATATTCAAAACAAAAGTTTTTAATGGATCAATGCTGTGGTTCTGTGATGTCTAGTTGTAAACGTGACGGTCATGGGTTCGATCCCACTCGGGGTAATAATTGTATTTTTGTCAATTTCAGCCCGTATACAGCACTTGGTAGGGTAGGCAGAGAGAATTTTGAAACTTAGTGTCAAGATATTCTGCTCTGTTCTCCATTTTCCGCTGAAATCAAGGCATTGCGTGGTGAGAGACGGTACTCGACGTCGCGCTTTGTTTTAGTAGTGAATGATATATTTAATATTATTTAAATGTAAGATTGAAATATTTCTTTTAAATATGATATATCAGTTCTTTATGTATTAACTTTAGTGAACTGGTGGTAAACTTTTTGACGTTCAGAAAACGAAGCTTGTAACTTCTTATTTTGAATAAAAATATTTGAATTTGAATTTGAATTTATGTGTGGATCGAGCCCTCAACTTGTCTCTTACAGTCACACGTTTGTGTCACAGGCTTAATTAATATAAGGAATAATTGCATTCTGGTATTTCTTAGGTATACGTTGTATACTGTGTATAGTAGGGTAGAACAATTGTTAAGATATCTATAATTTCCATCCATACTATCATTTTTGATTTTCGAGGCGTTGAACGGCGGAACTTAACCACGCAAAGGAATCGAACTCACAAAAGTTGTGTTTAACGCCTACACCTAAAAGACTATATACTAGCACGCGGCGTCACCCGCTTGAACTACACAATTAATAATCACTAATTTGCATTACGTTGTTTCTCTAATAACAATATAATTTTGAAAAAAAATATCTATGCCTATATTGAAAAGTTATTTCAATCGTTTGACAACATAAAATGTTAAAAAAAAGCTTGCCAAAATATAAATAAGCTTTTAATTCGTTTTCTGAGATACATTCACATGTAGTACAAACGTAGTAAAGTACAGACACACAGAGTAAAAAGAATAAAAACTTATCGTCTTTGCTATTACTTTATATATATATATATATATATATATATATATATATATATATATATATATATATATATATATATATATATATATATATATATATATATATATATACACAAAGCAGAATATCATAACAGTAGGATTCCCGTTTATTTGGCGAGAAATTAAAGTAACTCACGTATGTATGTAATTGAATGAAAATGTATGAAATCTCTAGCGCAGAATCAGTCTTTGACGATTTATTGGTTGAAAATCCATTTACCGCTTATATCGGAAATCGCTCAGTTATATACGCCATGCTAGTTACTCGTAAGTGTAGCTTGAAGCCTCTCGTGCCTCTGTAAACGGGGTGATGAAAGGAAATATTTACTATTTTTATTTCTTCATTAGGAAAAACGTTGATTTTACAATTGTCTCAAATTGTCCTTATGTGAATCAAGTGCCTTAACAATAGGTATACACTGTGTAAGTTAAGAAGAAAACCAAAAAAGAGTATAGTTAAAGAGGATTCACGTATAAATGGGAAATAACCAAATATTTCAGCCATGTTTGTGCGTTACTCAATAATGCACTTTACCTAATTAAATCAGAGGGTAAAAACATTATCACGCTGAATCCTGCATTTAGAAGGGCAGAAATAGAAGAGAAGGGAGTGTAGAGAGAGGAGAGAAGGGTGAAGGTATCCCTTTCTTTGTTTTATCTATTTTTTTTCTCCATTTTATTTAAAATAATCCTATGATTGGGCATAAAAATCTTAATGACATTTTCAGTCAGGCAATACGCCTCCACTGCCTCATATTATTAGTTTAATATGACTAAAATGTTTTATTAATAAAATTTATAATAGAACTTAAGCGTTTTCCAAAAGGCAATATTATTATAAGTTTTCTAAAAAAATATTTTACTTCTTTATACCGTTTGATAAAATCTCAAAAATGACAATTGTTCTGCTTTCTGCGTACAAGTAACAAGGCAAACCGCGGCGTTGGGTTCCGCCACTCAATACACCTCATTTTTTTACGGAAAGTAGGGAACGGAACAGAGTGTTCCCAAGTTTCCTCTTCCACAAACACTCTAAAGCAAACTCAATAAAAACTCTATACAACAAAGAAACAAAAAAAAAATGCTTATAGAGTATTAACTCTACAATTTTAAATTAGTATTTCTAAGAAGGCAATTCTCAACGGGGCTTTTGTAAGGAGCCGATACCAATTACAGAACAATATGACTATATTCATGATTTATTGAAGAATGCACTCAGTTAAAGCTGCATATTTTGATACGTTAACAATAATTCTTGCTGATATCCTTATTTTTCCACCGGCAATATATATTTATATATTTGGGACATTGTCTTATGCTTGGCGGAACTCAACGCCGTATTGGTTTGTCAGAGCGCGGGTACAATCATTATTTAATGTTCCAAGATTATTTATTTTCTCCAGTAGTTATAGATAATTCCTGTATCCAGCAGTGGCAGGGTATGCAGTGGGAACTTGGTAACGTAGTGTTAAGACACTCCGTCTTCTTCTCCACTTTCCGCCGAATTTGAGGCATTACCTGTTGAGTGGCTTAACGAAAACCACACCGCACGAAAAGTGTTTCGTGGAACGCAGTGATAGGCCTCTGATGGCTTCGCTTCAATAGCCGATTTCTTTCTCGTTCTGGTAATAAGACAAAATGTGAATGTGGCGTTGAGCTCCGCCATTTGTCACGGTACATAGGGCACGCGATATCCGAAAAAAAGAACAGTATATAGTGCACCGTATCTTAAACACAACACAGTGTCTTGATCACTCTGGCTTCCCTGCTATATTTTCTGAAGCTTTATGTGAAGCTTTCTTTTTAAAAGTACTTTATAAATATATTCGCCTCGTTGCCTTAACATAATAGATCACACTCAGACGCGAAGCTTCTCTATCGGAATGAGCTTTTGCTCATTGAAGGAGATAAAAATACTTTCTGTTATAAAAGCTCGTTATTTGCTTAGAATGTCAAAGAAAGTTCTATAATTATAAGTGTTTTCTATTTCAATTGGTTCATAAATACAAAAAAAATAATATAAAGTATTTTGTACGAGAAAAATTGCTATAGTAGTCAATAAATAATTGTGTACTTTAAGCAGCTGAAGCTGCGAGCGGGAACATGACTCAAGGTTCCCAGGTTCCCTCTGCCTACCCTGCCATCTGATAATAACAATAATATAATACCGTTATGGTAGAACCCTACATATTAGATACTTTGTTCAAATAGAAGGGGAACATTTATTTGTCAAATCCAAACAATGCCCCCGAGCGAATTCGAACTCATGGCGATTAAAGCCGGCTTATAATTTTAATTATTTTGATACTAAATATTTAATAATGTTCTATTTTGATAGAATATATTTAAAAGTATTAAGTCACTGTATTGTATTGAGATTAAATATTGTGTAACGAATGGCGGAACTCAACGCCGCGTTTTGTCTCATTATCAAAGAAATGGATTCCACAACGTAATTTTTTTTAGCTTCACACTGTATTTGGCACATAGCAAGGTCAGCAGCAGTCAGTAGGAACGTGAGTACCTATGTTAAGACACTTCTGCATTGCGTGTTGAGTGGCGGATCTTAACTCCGCATTTTCCATCGTTACTATAACGAGGAATTGAAATTAATAAATGTTTCATTTAATCGAGTGGACATCGAACCAAAAATCTGTCGCGTTTACAGTCCTTTTCATGGGCCTCTGCGCCACCACCGGCCCCATACATATTTATTTAACTGTTAATAATTATATTGGCTTTTAAACTCGAGTTACGAAAAATACATTTTTTTGTGTTCCGTTTAAAAAAAACAATAAAAATATATTATGGTACATATATAGTAATTTTGTTGAACGAACTTGCTATATATGTAAAATAATATATTTACTTCTGACTGTCATCAATAGGCTGAGTGACGGTGGTATTAAGACACTGTGATGTGTTAAAACATGATGCCCTATGTACCTTGATTAGAGGAATATAGCGTGACAAATGGCGGAACTCAACGCCGCGCTTTTCCTCTCATTATTCCCTTGCGAAATAAGGTAAAGCTGCTGATTTCCACCGCTCAACACGCGATACCTCAAATTCGTATTATTACTTTATTATTATGTTGATTTTATAAAGAAAAGTCCATTCAAAAAGTTTGTTTTCTTTTG
>DWMZ01003117.1:0-13171 GCA_018249855.1 Eueides tales michaeli | reverse complement strand
ATATATATATATATATATATATATATATATATATATATATATATATATATATATATATATATATATATATATATATATATATATATATATATATATATATATATATATATATATATATATAAGCAAAGCAAGCAAGCAAACTCAAACTCGTGGTGTCGAGTTCCTCCACTCTACGCACAAAGCCCCAATTTTGCGGAAAGTGGGGAACGGAGTGTCTTAACACTTGATTGAGAAACCAACTGTATCGAATTTATGAGAATATGAAATGTAGAAAATTATTATGCCTATAGCGTACTAGAAGGACTGTGTTGGTCTAATCGGCCAAGTTTGCGAAACAATGTGATATAACATTAAGGTCTCGTAAGAACTATTGTTACATTAATCTCAATGACTTATTTTTGTATTCAGTACTCATACATTTTTTTTTAGTTTTCAACTGAATCCAGCCTTAACACTAAACTCAGAGGGAACCTGTGAGTTTAGTGTTAAGGCACTCCGTTCCCCACTCTCCGCTGTATTCTGGAGTTGAGTAAGAAATAAAAATAATAAATATTTCACAAATTTTCAGAAACATATATTTTTTGATTTGAACCCGCGCCTCGAAACCGTCTAAACACTCTGGCCGTTCAGCGATACGTTCTTATCAAGCTACATCGAAATTCTTATACGCTTGTTACACTAATTTCTGAATAAATATTTTTCTTTCCTTAGTGTGGATTAACACTTAAAAATTATAATAGAATTGAGGCCTGTCGTGGCACAGCGGCACAAGTGTGTGACTGCAACGGACAGGTTCTGTGTTCGAGTTGGTTGGAGTGGGGATCGAACCCAGAACCTGTCGGTCACAGTCGCACACTTGTGCCACTGCGCCACGACAAGGCCAGGTCTCGTTAAACTAGTTAGTTATATTTCTCATACCTGACGACAAAGCACGGCGTTGATGTTCGCCGTGCGAAACATAAAAGTGGACAACAGAATGTCTCCATAGACATATAGAATAAATCGTATAGCTAAAAAAAAGTAACGGCGAACTATTTTATCCATTTTTCTCTAATCAGGTCATAGAAAGAGTAAAAATACATGGGTTTTCCTTATTTTGTAAGAGAGAAAAACTAGAATTTCCAATAGAAATAGCGAGTTTTAAAAGGAATCTGTACCTTGATATCTTAGAAGTTACTGCACTTTACACCGTTATCGAATGCTATATTTTTTGAGACACAGAGGCACAAGTATGTGGATTTAACGCGACAGGTTGTGGGTTCGATCCCCACTCGTGAAAATAAAATATTTAATATTTTATAATTTAAATATTTAATATTTTCATTTCTTTGCACTGGTAACAAAGCAAAACGCGGCGTTGAGTTTCGCAACTCAACACGCAATGCCTCAAATTTCGCGGAAAGTGGAGAATAAGATGGAGCCTTAACAGTAGGTACCCTCTGCCTACACTGCCATGTGCAAGACAAAGCGTGAAGCTGATTGACAGTACATTGATGGCCATATAAAGTACAACAGTCCCAAAGAGTCCGAAAGGCTGAGGCCCGAAGTGACTTAGTAACAATAGTTACCTTCTCTCTTCTCTTCTAGCGTAAACTAAAAAAATATATTATATAGTTATATTATTACTAATATATTATATAGTTATATTATTAATAAGGTAAAGCGCGGCGTTGAGTTCCGCCATTCAACACGCAATCGCCTCAAACTCGGCGGAAGGTGGAGAACGGAAGCAGAACAGAGTGTCTTAACACTAGGTTCCCGGGTTCCCTCTGCGTACCCTAGCGTGCGAAAAAATATATATATGTAATTACTTTCGCCAATACATTTTTTATACAATTTTATCTATAATTACCACAATTGTTGTAAATCTTCTTACAGATTATGATATACGATATCTAGAGATAATCTATAACGACATTGACCGGTAAAATTACATATTCGCCAATTTAGTCCAAGGTTTTTGTTAGCTTCATATTATTTAAAATATTTGGAAAATTATAATTAATATAAGATCATTATATTAATTTGAAGGAGCGACTGTAAACGCGATGAGTATGGATTCGATTCTCATTTACAGAGAGATCTTTAATATTTTGGTAGATATATGAGGTCTGTCGTGGCGCAGTGGTACGAGCGTGTGACTGTAACCGACAGGTTGTTGGTTCGATCTCCACTTGAGGAAATGACATTTTAATATTTTCAATTTAAAAATTTAACGTTTTCATTTCTTTGCTCTGGTAACAAGGCAAACGCGCGGTGTTTAGTTCCGCCACTCAACACGCAATGCCTCAAATTCGGTGGAAAGTGTGGAACGGAAGTGAAACAGAGTGTCTCAACACTAAGTTCCTAAGTTCCCTCTGCCTACCCTGCCATGTGCTGGATACAGCTTGAAACTGAAAAAAAAATGTACTAAATGTTACATGCGGCTCTCTGTTGATGAAATGAACATGTATCTGAGAGATGATTTACGTAATATAATATAGCCTATAGACTATCCGGATAAATGGACTTTGGAAAACAAAAATAATATTTGTGGACTATATTTCTCTATTTTTATTATTTTTTTAGCTTCATTAGCTATATAATTCATTTTTTCAAGTGAGGATTGAACCCATAACCTATCGTTAACAGTCACACGCTTGTGCCACTGCGCCACGACAGTCCTCAATCTGAGGTGGACTATTTGATCAACAAAATAATCAATGTGTCTTGATAATTTTGAGGCCAGTCACTTTCATTCCAAGAATATTATATGTAAGTGATAAATGTTAGTTCATGTGTACATTGCACCAATTCTTGCATAAATATTTGCCTCAAGCAAATTCGTATCTCCGACCTTCAGCATGAGTTAGAAGCACTAATAAGAATTTGTCTTTTTCTTTATCTGATCTACGATTTTTTTTCTGCTCTACGCTGTATGCCGTGCTCATGGCAGGCAGAGGGAACTTGGGACATAGTGTTAAGACCCTCCGTTCCGTTCCCAATTTTTCGCCGAATTTGAGGCGTTGCATGTTGCGTGGCGGGGATCATCGCCGTGTTTTGTCTTGTTACTAGCGCAAAGAACTGAAAATGAATTAAAAATAATAAATATTTCTATATAATTCGTTGAGGCCTGTCGTGGCGCAGCGGCACAAGCGTGTGACTATAACCGACAGATTCTGGGTTCGATCACCCCTTGAGGAAATGAAATATTTAATATTTTCAATTTAAATATTTAATGTTTCATTTCTTCGCTCTGGTAACAAGGCAAATCGCGGCGTTTAGTTCCGCCACTCAACACGCAATGCCTTTAATTCGGCGGAAAGTGGGGAACGGAGAGTCTTAACACTAGGTTCCCGGGTTCCCTCTGCCTACCCTGCCTCGTGCGGGATACAGCGTAAAAAAAAGAAACTCCTCGAGTGGAGATCGAACCCACAACCTGTCGGTTACAGCCACATGCTCGTACCCTGCGCCACGATAGGCCCTAGTCAATAAATAAAACAAACAAATCATTATGTCGGAAAGTATTGCTTAATATCATCTTTTAATTAATGACGGCAAAACTCTTAATTAAAAACTGTTTTATAGTTTATTTTGAATTTTTAATTGTTTAAATATGTGCAGTAACGTCGTGCTTTAATAGTGTCCCATATCATGCCTTGAAAATTGGATAAGTGGGGAGCGAAGCGCCTTAGCGCCGAATTTCCTTTTACCTATATTTGCTTTATATAGTATACAGCATCCAGGTACAAATAAGAAAAAAAAATCATTGAATATGCCGTTGAGTTACAAATGCCGTCAATGCCCGCAAATCGGATGAAGAATAGAATATTTTATGTTTTTGTTTCCTCGCTTTGGTAACACGGCGAAATGTGGCGTTGAGATCCGCCAGTCTACACGCAAACGTTAGGAAGTGGAAAGCTTAAAACGTTAGGAAAAGAGAGTGATAAGACACTCCGTTTCCCACGAAACACTTTCAAAAGAGAAGCTCAACGCCGCCCTTCCACTTATTAATTATACGTATAAATTTAAGTAACTTATTTGCCGATTGAACCTGCGTTAAGTCTTTACAGTTAGACGCTTTAACGCTCCACCAGGATAGCCTCAAAATATTTTAATAGGAAGAAATTGAGGCCAGTGCGACTGTATGTGGATTCGATCTCTACTATGGAAATAAATATTTAATAGTTACATTTATATCGCTCTGCTGCCGAGGCATAGAGCGGCGGAGAGTGCGGAGAAGTGAAAATGCAAAATATTTTATTTCCTGTATAGTGATCGAACCCACGACCTGTCGCGTTTAACAGCACCCTTGTGCCTTTGCGCCGCGATTTTACCTCGTTATCCTCAATAATGATAGAAATATCTGTATTTTATTTAAAAAGGACACAAATGTGATAAACGAGTGACCAATTTTGCCTTAATTAATAATAATTTAATAATTTGATGAAATTTTTATATAAAACGATTAATACCTACCTATCTAGTAAAAAATAATTAATTTGATTAAATACATACCAATTTTTGTAGTAAAAAAGTTGGATATCAAACCTCCCAGTTAGGGTATCGAACCCGCAACCGTTCCGTTTACAGTCAGAAATTGCCACGTTGACCCACGGTAGTCCAAAAGTCATTCAATGCTTAGCTCCATTTTTTAACCAAAGCAAGTGCATACCCTGCATCTAGCAGCGTGGACTGAGGGACCTTAATGTCTGAATTTTCGTAATTTTAAGACATTGTGCGTTGAGTAGCGCAATTGCGGCGTTTCGTTTCACCGCTCAACACGCAATGTCTCAAATTGGCGGTAAGTGGGAAAAGGAACGCTAGGTTCCCAAGTTCCCTGCCATGTGCGGGATACAGAGTGAAGGTGACTAGAGCAATGGAGTAGAGGAGCACGATGCGGTACTGCTCTATATTTTATTACCAGTATGGAGGTAAATTAGAATAATTCATTTACTTGATTGAGATTCGAACCCGCAACCGTCTCTTAGACTTAAATGACACCGCTGCGCCACAAAGGTGTCAACTACGTTTTACCAATTGTAACAGAATAATCAATATACAACATAAAAAATACCCAAAAGAACAAAATGAATAAAAAAATCCACAAACCCAGGATTTTATATAGAAATTTCTTAGAAGAATGATCAATTGAAATCAAAAGGTTGACTAATTCTTACGCAAATTGTATCTTCGACCTCAACTGCAAGTATTTGACGTCAAATTAACAGGAAATCGAGATCTTATATGTAGGTAACGCACGATCTGTATGATTTATCTACTTCACGCTGTATCCCGCATATGGCAGGGTAGGCAGAGGAAACTTGGGAACCTAGTGTCAAGACACTCCGTTCTCCACTTTCCGCCGAATTTGAGGCAGTGCGTGTTGAGTGACAAAACTCAACGCCGCGCTTTGCCTTCTTACCAGAGCGAAGAAATGAAACATTAAATATTTGAATTGAAAATATTAAATATTTAATTTCCTCGAGTGAGGATCGAACCCAAAACCTGTCGGTAACAGTCACACGCTTGTGCCGCTGCGCCACGACAGGCCTCGATGAATACGATCTGTATAAAAAATAATATAAATGTCATAATGATTAAGAGATACTCATACACCCCGAACACCAAGAAGTTACTGTTACGACACTCTGTTCCCATTAAGACACTGCCGTTATCCAGTTTCCGTCGAATTTAAGGTGTTGAATTGTTAAGTGGTGGAACTCAACGCCGCTTTTGCGTCGGTACCAGAGAGAGAAAAATTAAAATATTAAATATTTTATTTCTTCAAACGAAACAAAATATTTAATATTTTAATTTTCCTTTTTTCCTACAGTCACACGCTTGTGTCAAAATAATTAGATTTTAAGCAAACGTGGCGCAACGATACAGCGTTTAACTCTGTTTCTAGCTCAGAAGAAAACGTATTTTTATCTATCTCTGGCTGCAAAACAACAAGCGGCGTTTAGCTCCACCATTCAACATGCAATGTCTCGAAAATTCAACGGTGCTTGGGGGACAAAATGTCTTTAACTATATTACAGTTATTGTCTACCTATTCTATACAATTATGATATTAACTTTATATACTTTTTTAAAATTATTTTACACTAAAATACATATTTTTTGTTTCAGATTGCTTACAAAATTCTCCTCAACAACAATAACGTATGTATATATGAAGTTACTTGTTATGAATATATTTTTTTTGTAGCTTCATTAAGTATCCTGTAATGGTATCGCATGGTAGGCCGAGTGAACTTGGGAACCTAGTGTCAAGACAGTTCCGGTCCCCACTTTCCACCTAATTTGAAACATTGGCGGAACTCAACGCAGCGCTTTGCATTATAATCAACTAAAAACATAAAAAAATTCAATCAGAAAATATTAAATATTTAATTTCTTCAAGTGTGTATCCAACCTACAGCCTGTTACAATCATCAAACGCTTGTACCCCTGCGCCGTGACAGACTTCTAAAATGTACGTAAAATTATATATTTTTAAATATTTTTATAAGCATCACTCATATTTATCAATCGAAGCAAGAAAAACATCCAAACTAGATGTCCTTGCAAGGACGATCTGGTCAACAAGAAAATTAACTTCTAAGCTTGTTTTTCTTGATTACAAAGCTGTTTTTATTGTTTGTAATTATTTTCGTTTTTATCCCGAACCTGGAAGTGTAGGCAAAGGGAACTTGGGAACCTAGTGTTAAGACACTCCGTTCCACTTCGTTCCCCACTTTCCGCTTAATTAAGGGCATTGCGTGTTCAGTGGCGGAACTAAACGCTGCGCTTTGCTTTAATACTTAATTATTAATAAATCATTATTAATAATTCGGTTTATTTCGAAAACGTATTCTATTTGCAAAGCGCGGTGTTGAGTGCCGTCACTTAACACGCAATGCCTCAAATTCAGTGAAAAGTGAAGAAAGAGAAAGTCTTAATAAGAACGGAGTACATTAGGTTACCAAGTTTCCTATGCTCACTTTGCCGTGTGAGCGATTTAGCATCAAGCTGTAACCAAATTAAATGTGGTGGTATAAAATCTTAACATTTTTAAATAACTAATATTTTTTTTACTCTAATGCTTCTTGTCTGAGCTTTCTAAAAGAGGAGAAACAGCATTAGGGCGTACACCCACATACCTGCCCAAGAATATGAACATCTCTTTAAGATTGGGTCATAATTCTGACTGGAATGTCGGGTCACGATCAGCCCAGAAAGAGACACGTGGAGTCTCAGGATACGCCCAATTCAAATAACCAAAAACTTGGTTAACTCTGAAATTGAGAGAAATATTTCGGTTTTCTCAGTTTGATTATTATGACGAAACAAAAAATGGTTCAGTACAAAATTATGTTGGTTTTTTTTTTATTTAATTAATTCATAAATTTAATAATTTATATTTACGAGTAGTATATAAGTGTGACATTAATGTGGTGAAATAGAGACTTGCTTGATATTAGTCACGTACTCACTCACTTACTCAGCTTCACGCTGTATCCCGCACATAGCAGGGTAGGCAGAATGAACTTAGGAACCTAGTGTTAAGACACTCCGTTCCACTTCTGTTCCCCACTTTCCGCCGACCCCGAGGCATTGCGTGTGCGTGGCGGAACTCAACGCCGCGCTATTTAACCTTATTACCAGAGCGAAGATATCTAACATTAAATATTTAAATTGAAAATATTAAGTTTTTCATTTGCTCAACTGGGGATCGAACCCAGAACCTATCGGTTACAGTCACACGCTTGTGCCGCTGCGCCACGACAGGCTTCATATTAGTCATGTAGTGGATTCAAGCACCTTTTAGGAAATTATTTATAGTCGTGACGCAGTGGCGCAAGTGTGATACTGAACGCTACAGGTCGCAGGTTCGATTCCCACTCGAAAAAATAAAATATTTAATATTTTCATTTCTTTGCTCTAGCTCAAAACTAGAGTTCGTTGATTTCCGCCACTCAATACGCAATACGCTCCTTCGGCTGATATTTTGTAGAGGAACTAAAAGGTATTTGTTTTAATTAATGCGCTTAATATACTTAAAATTTGAGTATCCTGTTGTATCCCGCATATGGAGAAGATAGAGAGAAGCTAGTATTCAGACATATTCTCCACTCACCGTGAAATTTTCGAGACATTCAGTGTTGTATTGCGGAGCTTAACGCTGTAACAGATACTAGTGGTAAGATATCAAGTGCAAAATTTCCACGAGTGAGAATTGAACTCAGAACTATAGCGTTTGCAGTCACATATAGTACCACTGCGCCATGACGATCTCATTAACCACTTAGCGGATTCGACTTCCATAATGAAGCTTTCATGTAAAGTTAATGTTCAATGTAATTTCACACGAAATGAATAATGCAGCTTTTTCAACTGAAAACAAACTTCATTTAAGCTTTTTTTTTTCTTTTATTTCAAATTTTGCCATCAATGCTCATTACTTAGTTGTCAAATGTAAATGAGGCAAAGTGGCCTAAATATTTTTTTCAATTATTTTTAATATGTATTTTTTCTCTCTCTCTCTCTCTCAGCTTCACGCTGTCCCGCACACAGCAAGGTAGGCAGAGGGCACTTGGGAACATAGTGTTAAGACACTCCGTTCCACTTCTGTTCCCCACTTTCTGCTGAGTTTGAGACATTGCGTGTTGGGTAGCGGAAATCGACGCCACGCTTTCTGCCTTACTACCAGTGCGTAGAAATGAAACATTAAATATTTAAATTATTAATATTAAATATTTCATTTCCTCGAGTAGAGATCGAGTCCACAACCTGTTGGTTACAGTCAGACGCTTGTGCCACTGCGCCACGACAGGCCTCAAGAAAGAAGGCGTCAAATTCCGCACTCTGGCCTTCCGGCTCGAACTCGGCGGAAACTGGGGGAAAGGAACGAAGTGTTTTAACTCTGGGTTTCCAAGTTTCCTCTGCACTTTCCTCTACACTGCCGTGTTTGGAATACAACGTGTAAATGGGAAAACAAATAAAGGATTGTATCCATAAAATAATATACATACATACATACATACTAATAATTATTATGTTCTAATTAATAGCTTTCCGCCACCGCTCATCATTTTTTAATAATGTTTTTAGATGAATATAGATAAATTAAAGCTTAATTAAATTTCTCCAATAACGTTTAAGCAAAGATTCCTCAAAAAACCAAATTATCGACTTAGACCACTTTGCAATAAGACTGCTATGGTACAGCAATGAGCTCCGGAGTAACCCCGACATGATTTATGTCTGTCACATCCATCATCGTGTTACGTGTTGTTTTATACGACGATAAGTTGTTTAGGGTTGTCAAGGTATTTAGAAAGTTATTAACTTGATTTAAGAAGAAAAAAAGTGGGGTACATCACTATATTTCTTCTTTTTTGAATATGTTGCGTATCTATATATGTTTATATATTTTTTTTTGGTTCTTATATCTGTGTAGATATAAAAAAGCCTTCTCTAAATTAGTGACTCAGGGGGTAAATTTGGCATGTACTTTTTTCCTGAGGGGAAATTCCCCAAAATATATGAATATACATATATAGTATAGTGTCAGTCAAGTGAAGGTCACAGGTTAGAATGGATATTCAGAGGGAACCTACTGTTAAGACATTCCGATACCCAAAAACCACTATATTTGCGAAAAATTGTGTATTATAGCGGAACTTAACGCCGAACTTTATCTTATAACTAGAGTAATAATAACAAAAATAATCCATTTACTCAGTGGGAATTGAACCCACAACTGTCACGGTTACAGTGAGTAGACGTAAACTATGTAAACGGGTTGCGACTTCGATTCCCACGTGAGGAAATATTTGATGTTTCCAATTCTTCCACAAGGCAAAGTGCGGCGTTGAGCTCCGCCATTCAACACGCAATGCTTCTAAATCGGTGGAAAATAGGGAACCAAACGGAGTGTTTTAACACTAGGTTCCCAAAGTTCTCTCTGCCCACCCTGCCATGTGGGATACAGCTGAGTCAGTGGGCAAATATTAAATGATTGTCTTAAATATCTATAAACGTTATTGAGCAACGTCAACCCTATAAGGCTTAAATAAAAATTATATCATTGATTTTTCTCAGCACATGTATGTATGTACATCCCAGCTCATTTCCTGTATTCTAGCTTTAATAAATCACAAGATAGCTTTTCCGGTCTAGGAACATTGAAAATTATTTATTGTATTTATTCATACGACAATAGGTGGTTAAATGCGGCGTTGAGTTCCGCCACTTAACACGCAATGCCTCTAATTCAGCGGAAAGAAGGAAAGGGAAGGGTCTTAACGTGAATGGAATGTCTTATCATTTCCTTTTCCGGAATACAGCGCGAAGCTGAGAGAGGTAGAGAGAGAGAGAGAGAGAGATAGAGAAAGAAGTAGTTTAATATTTTGTTTGTTCTACATAGAATGTTAGGCAGAGTGAAATTTGATTGGAGATACTTCGCGTTCTGCCCAAAGTAAAAACAATACTAATAATGAAACTCAACGCCGTACTTTGTCATACAAAGGAAATCTTTCAAACCGCCGAGTGGAAATGACACTCGAGAGAATGATTTTTATCATTTTCTTCTGATATTTAACAAAATTACTTTATAATTTGAAGTCTTTCGTGGCGCAGCCGCACAGGCGTGTGACTGTAACCGACAGGTTGTAAGTTCAAAAAACCTCAAATGGGGCATTTGAGGAAATGAAATTTCCATTTCTTGGCTCTGGTAACAAGACAAAACGCGGCGTTGAGTTGTGCCACTCAACACGTAATGCCTAAAATTCGGCGGAAAATGGGGAACGTAAGTGGAATGGAGTGTCTTAACACTAGGTTCCCAAGTTCCCTCTGCCTACCCTGTCATGTGCGGGATACAGCGTGAAGCTGAGAACTATATAATTTGCCAGTCGATGACGTTACACGTATGTACAAATTATAATATTGGAAAGTAAAAGGAGGTACCTACGTAGTTGATAATGAATATTTTTTTTATCAATAAAATATATTTTATTGTATGATTTAAAGATATAAAACTTTTGATTGATTTTAAATTGTGCATTTACAAAAAAAAGTCATCTTCACACTGCTCCCAGATATGGCAGAGTAGGCAGAGGGAACTTGGGAACCTCGTGTTAGGACACCGTTCCACTTCCGTTCTTATTTATAAAATTAAAATAATAAAAAAATCTTATTACTTTGGTTTGGTTTGGTTTAAATTTTAGTCTATTTTAGCTTAACGTTGCAGGTTAATAGGAACCAATTATTAAGACATTAATTTCCCCTCGCACCGTCCAATTTCCAAGACATTGCATTTTGAGTTGCGGAACTGGACCTCACAATTTATCTACCATAGCTTCACGCTGTATCCCGCACGAGGCAGGGTAGGCAGAGGGAACCCGGGAACCTAGTGTTAAGACACTCAGTTCCACTTCCGTTCCCCACTTTCCGCCGAATTAGAGGCATTGCGTGTTGAGTGGCGGAACTCAACGCCGCGTTTTGCCTTATTACCAGAGCGAAGAAATGAAACATTAAATATTTAAATTGAAAATATTAATTGTTTCATTTTCTCGACTGAGGATCGAACCCAGAACCTATCGGTTACGCGTTCGTGCCGCTGTGCCACGACAGGCCTCATCTCTACCATATTCCATCATCAGGATCTACCATAGTAGGTAAATAAAAATAATTTACAACCCTAGGGGTATCAAATCTATGGCCATCGAGTTTACAACCAGACCCCTAATCATTGTGCCATATTGTTTTATTTTATTATTCTCTTTTTCACTCACTCTCACTCAGGTTCACGTTGTATCCCGCACATGACAGGGTAAGCACATAGCTTGGGAACCTAGTTCTAAGACACTCTGGTACGTTACTTTCCGCCGAATTTGAGACATTATGTGTTGAGTGACCGAATTCAACGCTGCGTTTTGCCTTGATACCAGAGCGAAGAAATGAAAACATTATATATTTCATTTTAAATGAAACACTTTTAAACGGATTAATCGCGTATGTTGAATTTTAAACATTTTTGGAAACCCGACGTTTCGAACACTTTACAGTAGTCCGTGGTCACGGGTAGACTGCCCATGACTGACTGACCCGTGACCACGGACTACTATAAAGTGTTCGAAACGTCGGGTTTCCAAAAATGTGTAAAAATCAATATACGCGATTAATCCGTTTAAAAGTGTTTCATTTAAAATGTGTAACAATCGCGAAAATCAAAGATATTATTATTATATATTTCATTGACAAATATTATAAACATCGATCGTTTCCTCGATAGAAAGGGGATCGAACCCACCTGTCGCCTTTACGGTCACACCCTTGTACCACTGAGCCACGCCAGGCCTCTTTCCTTTGTTTTTCTCTTCTAACAAATAATGTAACGTTACCACCTACTCCATATCGTAAGATGCACAATGATTAAATCATTTCTATTAATAATCTGTGATCTTGAACTTTAAATTGTATGTTCTTCTTTTGTATATGTACATATTTATTCCCAGTCGAGGAAATAAAATATTTTCAGTTTTATAACTGAAAAACGCGGTGTTGAGTTCCACATTAACACGCAATAACTTAAATTCAAAGAAAAGTTGGGAACGGAAGTGATATAATGAGAGTGGAGTGTCGTAACACTAGGTTACCAAGTTCCCACTGTCTACACTAATATGTGCGGGATGGAGCGTGAAGCTAAAAAATATATAATAAAATGTTGGTGTTACATTATATTGTCGGACTATAAAGGCGACGATCGTGGGATCGATTCCCACTTGTGGAACGAAAATATCGTTATTTTCTTTCTCTAGAAACGAAATGAGGCGTAGAAATTCGCTACTCAACATATTAAATCTCGAAAATTGTACGAAAATAAAGAAACCAAATATCTTAACACGAAATTAACTGCACAAATTCGAACTTGCGACCTTCACAATACTTCTGTACATCTAAACACTTCTAATAAACACAAATACCAATAAAATAAATTTAAAGACAATTATCAAGCGTGATCGAACATTGGTGTATCTTGCTATGCAATATTTGTTCAATGACCTCAGAGTTCACATTAAATACGGAAATAGCGTCTTGAAATAATATGTTGTAGCTATATTACTAATGAGATGCGACAGGTTGTGGGTTCGATCCCCACTCGTATATATATATATATATATATATATATATATATATATAT